>OMNZ01048659.1:4444-18767 GCA_900303255.1 Lesueurigobius sanzi | reverse complement strand
ACACTCTCATTCATTCTGACCTATTGTACATGTTTTTAGTGGTATAGGGGAAACCGGAGCACCCGAAGAAACCTATGCTGACACGAGGAGAACATGCAAACTCCACACAGATAAGCCCCGTCCTCCACTTAGATAGGCCCGCACAGCCTGGTAATTGAACCCGAGACCTTCTCTCTATGAGGCAAGAAATCAACGTGACGACACATGACTAAAGAAATGATGCTGAGTAAACAGAGTCCCCGCTCCCTGAGTCACACTAATCAATTCTAAGAGACTAAGTGAAGGCGTTAAAAAGGTTTGCCCCTCCCACTTTCTGTTCAGCGTTCTCGGAAATGCAGAAGACTCCCTCAAATCACGTGTCGTTTAACTTTTTTTTTCTTTGCTGCGCACAATGTACAGTTAACACGAGCGATCCCAGACGCAGCAGCTATAACGCGGCACGTTATCAGACTGCATTGTCCACGGTGCTAGTGTCGTGGTTATGAACAGAGAAGCTAAATGACTTATGGGTAATAAGACAGTGCGCAGTGCTGAACAGAGCCATCAGAGCGGAGCTGAGTGTGCTGTCTTTAAGTGCGCTTGTATTTAAAATGCACTTTGACTGTGCTCTATCTACTGCAGGTAATAAAGACACACGCGCCTCGTCCAAAACACCACTCTGTTCCGTACCGGCTAATGTGCTGATGGCCAGCGCTTCACTTTTGGCCGGCCGCACTCACTCTCTGTTTTTGTCCGCATAAACTTCACGTGGAGTTTTAGATTTGGGGCCTTTGCTCTTTAAGCATGTGTACACTCACCAGAAACAAAGAAATCATCTAAAGCAGGGTGCCAACATAGGCTTTGGAGGGCAAAAATTGGCGGAGGAAGGATTGAACGCAATACTGTCTTGCATGTAGATAGACCAAATGCAAACAGATCTATAATACATGATCCTTTAACTACTGAGCTATTGAGTCTGGCATGCTGTTCTGTTTTATCTACTGACACTATTCTATTAATTCACAAATTAATCAAAATAGGTACTGTACTTCTTACAAATCTAAGCATCATCTTGAGGGCCAAATTAAACCCCTTGGAGGGCTGAATTTGGCCCGCGCGCCACACTTTGGGCAGCCCTGATCTAAACTATACAATCAAATGTTTTAAAGTTTCACTGACTGTGTTCTCAGTCGTACAGGAGGTGTCCATCGTAGGCAAAGATTCTTCATCTGTTCTCTGTAGTTGAAGTGTAGGATGTTTCCTTTTTCATCCAAAGAACTTCGTCAGGACTGAGCAAACTTAACCACTCCCACGAGCCTTCCAGTTTGCTCAGTCCTGACGAAGTTCTTGGGATGAAAAACGAAACGTCCCACACTTCAACTACAGAGTACAGATGAAGACTGAATAATCTTTGGCTACAGTGAAACTATACTGAATCAACTTTTCACCTTCAATTTACTGAAAATATTGATGCTCAGACAAGTTTTTTTTTTATTTACTGAAAGATATTTTGACTTCTCGTCTAATTTATTGAGCTTTAAACCCCAAAAGACACAGTAACATTTGAAATGTGCCATTATCTCAGTCATGCAGGATGAATGAGAGTGTGTGTGTGTACGAGTGTGTTTACATGCACTGTCCCAACCAAATATCTAAAGGTCTAGGTCTCTCTTGTGCCAGGTCTCTCTTGTAAAAGAGATCTTAGATTTCAATGGGACTAACCTGGTTAAATAAAGGTTAAATAAAAAAAAATACAATAAATAAATACAAATTTAAAAAAATAACTACTTTGAAATTTTAAGTGACATATTTTATTTATTTCATAATAATAATTAGTTTGATGGATAATATCTGTTTTAGCCCTATACTGTTGTCCTCAGGGCCGAGACCATGTGACCAGGCCCCCAAGGCATTTTTCATATTTAATATACCTTCATTTCCGGCCGATAAGACACTACTTGCGGCCTATACAAAAATGCGGCCCATTTAAAGATTTTTACGGGCTAACGGCCACTAGGGGTGCTCCAGTAGAAAACGCATGTGTCACTGTTTACCCTCAGGGGCGAAATGCCTGGCTGTTCCATGTGTGGAATGCCTGGATTTTATTTAGAATAAAATATATTTTCTTCATGTCACCAGGGGTTCCCAAGTGAGGCCCTTGATGAAATTAAAATAAAAATGCTATAGTTTTTGCACATAACAGCACAGTAGGAAGGACTTTCAGCCACAAGAATAATATAATAATATGGCATCTAAACACTATCAAATAATGATCAGGGAAAACATTTGGACATTTTCTTTTTGAAAAATTCTTTCAGAATCTGAAATGGAAATCTATAACATGAACACAACCCATTGTGTTTTGGGTCCCAGCCTGACTTTACATTGACCGTGGGTCCCTGCATCACACCAGTTGAGAACCTCTGATCTACACCAACATCTTTTGCATATTACATTCATTCCTAAAGTAATTATTCTCTCTTTTCTTTACTTACTTCCACAAACGCATACACAGTTCATTTGCCCCTCATCTCCCGCACTCTCTCTCAACATCTGGCTCCACTGCTTCTGAACGGGACGATCTCACATATTAGACTCCGTAGGACGCCCCCCCTGTCCCCTCGGCTCGCCGCCCTCCCCTCCACACACACACACACACACACACACAAACACACACTCAGCCAAACAGATGCGCAGATGCTAAGTGTTTTAATCGTGCGTAATGGCCTGGTGGCACCGATTAATTAGTTTGCGAGGGGAAGTCTTCTCGGAGGATTTGCCCACGGCGCGAGGGACGGTGATCAGCGCCGCCACGCGCACACCGTCCCCCGGCGCACAGGGGGGCGAAGGATTAAAATGTTACTTAATATACAGTGTTGTTACTTGTTACAAAAAGGTGCAGCGTCTGGATTCCAGCGTGTTCAAACTGTGGTAAATGGAGCTTGTTGGGAGTAAAAAGTCACGAACACTGCGGCCTATACAAAGATGCGGCTAATTCATACACCATCGATCAAAAGCTTGGGGTCACTTTTTGCTGTATGGGTTTTCTTTATTTGGAAGACTGTGGTTTCTCACTGAAGGCATTCAATTCATCCATGAATACATATGGAATTATGTTTTAAGCAAAAAAAAAAAGATGAAATCAAAATCTCACCTTTTGCTTTGATTACTGCTTTTCACACTTTTGGCATTTTCTCAAAGTCACAAAGTCCAATGTCTTCTCTGTCAGCACATATGTAATAAGGTCAAATTATTTTCTCATAAAGGCATCCAAAAGCGGTGACAATATTCAAAAACATGTGCGTGATATTGGCCAGTAGAAAGGACTTTCAGCCATAAGAATAACATGGCTGCTTTGTGAATCAAATGACTATCAAATAATGATCAAGTGACCTCAGTTTATACAGTATGTGCTGACAGAGGAGACATTGGACGTTGTGAGAGTATTTGTTTCATGTGGATTGGTCCAGGAATTACAGAGAAAATTACAGGGAAATTAGCCATAAACTAAGAGTTTTGACAGTTACTATAGACACCTGCAGAGTTTTCAGTTGACCCCCAGCTCAATGTTTTACTATAGGCTCTTTACAATGTTGTGATGTCACATGAAAACAACCAATAGGCCGGACATGATGGTAAGTTGTTCCAAACTTCACTTTTTACCTACAGGATGTAGCCGCACTTTGCCCAATCAGCTCAAAGTGTTCTGCTGAGTGTCCCTCCTTTTGGGCCATATACCAGATTAATATTGTGGAGAACTCAAACAAGAGTGCTACACATTATCAATCTGTAGCACTCAGCAGTGCCTCGATGCTGAAGAAACCAAAACTAAATTGAGTGTCAGAAGTTTGCTCTGACAAAACAAGAGTCAAATAGATAAAAACAGATCCACAGTGGGGAATTAAAGTTAATTGCCAAAAGATAAATCTCTCTCTCTCTCTCTTTAAATTTAATTATCAAATGTTTTCTTTCCTTAAAAGTAAAGTTAACCATATATTTCACCAACAATAAATTACTTGAAAATCATATCCCATAAAATCACTATGTGAAGAGAAAACTATACAACAAAATGATTTTGTTAATTTCGTCGTCGCTTATCTGTGTTTGTAAATGTTTTTTTTTTTTTTTCTTAGCGCAGAGCCGGTCCGGGACACTCCCCCCCCCCCCCTTTCCTCCTCACACTCCGCCACAGAGGAGTGAAAGAAAGAAACAGCAGCATCAGCAACAACCATAAACAATGGCTCTATCGCAATGAGGGGAGGGGTCTCCGGGGGGCGCTGACGTCACCTCTGTGCACCGCAGCAAGGCCCATAATCATCAGAGGGAGAGGGAGAGAGGGAGGGAGGGAGAGAGAGGGGGAGAAGAGAGAGAGAGAGAGAGAGGTCAGAGATGGGGAAGACGGAGGGGGAGAGAGAGCAAGAGAGACACAGAGAGAGCAAGAGAGAAAGAAGAGAGAGAGAACAATATATATCAAGACAGAGGGATTGAGAGAGAGAGAAAAGAAAGAGAGAAGAGAGAGAGCAAGAGAGAGAAAAGAAAGAGCAAGAGAGAGAGAGAGACAGAGAGAGAGGAAGAGAGATGGAACTGGGTTTAATTTATTTAATCATGGGGGAAATGTTTTTCTGTAACTCTCATGTTGCTCAGAATGACTGTCTGCCGCCCTCTGCTGGAGACTGTGGGAACTGATGCGTGTTGGAATGCTGAACTAGCGGCACGTCTGTTAGTAACATGATTTTTTTTGCATGTTTTCCCATTTTGTCTTGACAGCACTTTCCCACAATTTTCCAAGACACAAACGGTTGACATCAAAAAGTGATATCTTGATACGAAATGACTTCGATGCATTACGTATGTTTTGTAAAGTAAATAAAGTTTGGTGCATTTTTGAGTGATTTTTAATTACTACGTAAAATTATCTGCCAATGGAACAAGTATTTTTGCACATAAACTAAGAAAAAACAACTACTTGCACTAAAAAATACATAATAGATCTAAATTTACTTGATTTAAGTGCAAAAACTTGTTTCATTTGCATATTTATTTTCATCAATCAGAATCAGAATAGAATTTATTGCAATTGTCAATGAAAGCTTTCACAGAATAGGAATTTTCTTGTGTACTTGTGCAACATGAAACAATCTTGTTATAATGATAAATAATAAACTAGGGGAAAACATATACATATATTTAAGAATTATAAACCTATAAGAGAATGCATAAAACCCAACAATTTAACACAATGCAACACAGCAGCAGCGTTGTCTTTAACTTATCAAGACATCATTCTTTCAGTGTGGTGTCGCCACAATGTCAGACAAATGCATTTTGAGAAAATGATAGAGTTCTATGTAGAAACATTGAATCAGTGCAATAATTAGACCCTTATTATAAATATTAAGTCATTTATTTTGTTCCAGATGAAAGTTTATATGTTAAGAGCAGAGAGTTTTTCCTGCACATTCTCCCATTAAACCTCACAAAAGTCGACTTTGCATGAACACATCTCCTTTACGAACCCCTGGACATATTTGATCCTGATCTCTGTGCGAAAACAAACCACAAACTGTGCCATATCTGTCACACGCTGTCGTTCCCCCTCTTCACCATCACCATCATCACCATCATCATCAGTGGAGGGGTGTGTGGACCTCTGGCCTGCGCCGCGCAGCCTCACACTGGGCTGTCCGCTCGCTTTTTCCCTCTTGCTTCTCTCTCAAAGCGCCCCACAGGCTTCTTCCTCCTCCTCCTCCTCCTCCTCCTCCTCCTCTTCCACCACTGCTGCCACCGCCGGAGTAATTACAAGGCGCTCGGAGATATCGGGACTAATCGAAAAACGGGCCCTCTTGTTTGGAGTCGCCACACGAGGGGCTCGGAGCGGGGAAAATACACTGTCGCCGTAATTTAATTTAGCCAGAAAGCCTCCAAATCCACTCCGCGCGAGAGGGAGGCCGTCGTCTTTAGCTGGAAATTATGTCAGCCGCTCGCAAAGGAAGAGAAAAGGCCAATCAGGAGGCGGCGTTCAGGGATTAAAGGGGATGTATCATGCGGAATTGATTTTTTGAATAAAGATTTTAACCATGTTGTGATATTCATGCTTCCTCACAAACATAGCCAACGTGGGGAAGTACTTTTGCTTCATCCACGCAGTTTTGAGAATATTGTTAACTCTGGCTGTTTCAAGCTTCCTGGATTTTGTTGCATCAAATCTTGAAAATTGTCGTGACATAAACACATCTGTCAGCAATCAGCCAGTGGGACATCTTAATGCACTTAAAAACACAATTCCAAGTCTTTTTTTGACAAAGAAATAACATTCCGACACGGCCAAATGCTCCACACAGTCGGTGTAGCAAAGCGTGGGCCCCTTTTATCATGAAAGATTAACTGAGGGGTTCGCAGCCCCAATGCAGAACGTGAGAAGGGGAGAGAGTTAAACATCTGTCGGAGTCAGCAGCGGTGGTCAGTGGTGTGGGAGGGTCTGAATTATACATGACGAATGGACCAAAGCACGAACACCCTCCTCTGACTCCGGACCCCCACTGTCAGCGCGCTGGGACCAGCCTCGGCATCGATCATGTGACGCTGACGAGCGCCGCACTCTACAAACTGGAATATGTGCTGCCTAACTTTCACATGGAAACAAACACATGGCCTAATCTTGTAAAGATAAGGAGTAATTATTGCGGTGATTCAACCAAACTATATGGGGAATTGTAAATTCAGAGACCACCACCAAGGCATTTTTGTGGTGACGACATCTCCACTTTTCTAGCTCCTACGAGGGCTTTAACGCAGAAGTCGATCAGTCATTTTTTGTTCTGGTTAAAGAAGGGTGTTGATGCTTGTGGCTTCCAAGTGTTTTATCCTGCACTTTATTCACTCAGCATCAGCTTTTTTCTGACTCGCCCCACCTGCAAGATGATCAAACCTGAACCCCCCGGCCCTAAAAACTTTGTCCGAATGTCCACACTATTCCCTATATATCGATCTACTGTATATAGCAGGCACGCCATTTTCTAGGGGCGTCCGAATGTCCAGGGAGAAAAAAGTAGTGCATTCAAAATTTCCCACAACGCATCTTGAAACGTAGTGGACAGCGATGGTCACTGAACGAGCCGATATAGACCACAATGCGGCTGGACTCAAGGCGGATGAATGAAGCGCTCCAAAACAACGGCTTTAGTGGCGAGTTGTGGATTATTTATGAATAAATCCCCCTTAAATATGACCCGCTACGAGGAAAAGGTGCTAACGCTAGCTGCTTACCTTTAGCTGGAGATCGCTAGCTTCTCTTCTCAGGCAAAATGCAACAATCCAAGCCGTTTTCTTCATTATTGTAAAATCCATGTTGAGTAAAACTAATATATACAATATCCCCAAAAGTGTGTCTTGAATTTGTTTGGTCTTGGTCACAGACACCAATTATTCGCTGAGTTTTCCGAACTTTCAGCAGATGTAGTGCACTCATCTTGTTGTCATTTCATACAATGTACTACGCGCTTTTTTACCTTTACCTTTTCTCCTCCTCAGATTACGTCACTGTGGCGCTTGGGTCACGTGATCAGCGGCGATAAAGTAGTGAAGAGAAACGTGTCTGAATTGCCAAAAAAAATGAGTCCTCTATGTAGTCTACTATACAGAGCGGGTCTATTGTAGTAAATGAGTAGTTAGGGTTAGGGTGGACAGTCAGACACAGCCTGGGTCTCTAGGGTTAGGGTGGACATTCAGACACAGCCTGGGTCTCTAGGGTTAGGGTGGACATTCAGACACAGCCTGGGTCTCTAGGGTTAGGGTGGACATTCGGACACAGCCTGGGTCTCTATTTGCGTCGACGTGCCCCACAGAATTTACAGAGTATGGCTTTTGTTTACATCTAATGAGCTGCTGACACATTTGAAATCATGCATGGACTTATCAGGAAGCAACGAGCAGAAACTGTCAAAAGGCTTTACTTTTACCACATCATGGAAAACTATTGAGTCAAACGAAACAGGAGTTTGGACTAAAGTGGCCCATGCAGCAGCAGCAGTTTTCCTGGCACGCGTGAAGCTGCTCTTTCTCTCCCTCTTCAGGTCAGTAACATGTTCTTGTCCTGATACATCTGTGTCTGCTTCGTCATTTTCACAAATAAAAAATGTGCCCTTTATAACCCTTACTGTTAATTTATTGACAAACTAGTCGACATGAAAAAAACACTAGTCGTTAACGCCCTGGCTGCTGCAGACTCCAAACTTTCCAGTCTTGGACCTAAAAATATTTTGAAGGTTTGTTCAGAGGGAACTTTCAATATTTACGGTAATTCGTAGCCTGTTTTATTGAGCTTTGAATCCGGAAAAGCAAGAGGAAGTTTGTATTGATTTATTCACTAAAAAGGTGACAAATGTTAGGGCTTTACAATATTATGAGTAAACCTTTTATCATTATCTGATTCAGTATTTGTTTCCAGGTTAAAGTTTATATGTTCAGAGAGCAAAGTGGCCCAAAACCTGATACAAACAAACTAAAAATACAGTTGTGCTATTTCTGAATCAGATACAAAATGTTTCCTCTCGTAATATTGTGATCATTTGACAGTGACACCTCTGGCCACGTCTCTCCCACACACACACACACACACACACACACACACACACACACACACACACACACACACACACACACACACACACACAACAACACACACACAGACACACACACACAAACACACACACACACAAACACACACACACACACACACACACACACACACAGACACACACACTCACACACACACACACACACACACACACACATGTTTACACACACACGCGCACGCACACACACACACACACACACACACCCACACTCTCCCCCACACACACACACACACACACACACACACACACACACACACACACACACACACACACACACACACACACAAACACACTTGTGACTCTCCTGTAGTGTGCGTCTGAGATCACAGTGTGTAATTAGCGGCCGCGGTCCGCTGTGGTCGTTCCTAATGAGGTCTTCACTCAGCGCCTTGTTAAGGGGCTCGTCTTCAGGCCCCTGACCCAGAGACGGGGGCCGGGGCAGTGGGCCGAGGCGCCGGGGCAAGAGCAGGGAAATCTCAAACGTTCCAGGAGCCAGGAGGATGTTCTGGTGTTGAAATTCAAGGAGCCACATGTCACTGAGACGACCTGAAGGTGAGAGTTCAGGCGAGACGCTGGAGGTGAACACAGTAGGGCTAAAAATCTAATTGAGTGATATCAAATCAAAATTTTTGCTCTAACTTACTGACATGAATATGAGAAAAAAATGTATTGTTAGTTTTCTGTCATTTTATGTTTTCATACATAAAAAATAAATAATCTGTACAAATACGGGCCAGGCCTAAAGATTGAAAAATCCCTCTGAACAAACCTTCAAAAGTATTGATAAGTCTGTTGGAGCTGCTGAAATGGAGATGTTGTCGCCACAATGTGAGAAAAACACATAAAGTGATGCCATATAGTTCCCATATAGTTCTGTGGAGCAGTGGTTCCAAAAGCAGGGGTCGGGACCCTTCAGGGAGGCTGCAAGCACTCAGCTGGGTGTCCCATGATGATTTCAAGAGATGAAAATGAAAAATATTGAGGTGTATTTGATATTTCTTAATTGAAAACAGTAAAGATTTGAGATTTGTGCTCAAATAACTGTAAACAATGTAAAAACATTTTCTATGTTCTTGATATTATCTATATTACTACTTTATTTGTGTGCTGGCCACCGGATTGTTCACATGGTCATTATGGGGTAATTTCCATCTGCCCAAATTGGCGAGCAGCTCGAGTCATCACAGCCTCATTAGTTATGTACACACGTAAAGAATGGACCACTCTCAAGTCTTCCTTAGATCCACTGCGCGCCCTCCAGTCATTACGTAATTACGGGTTCATTTTCTCCCTCCGTCTCAAGTGTTGTTTCAGTCCTCGGCTAATCAGCTCCGTAGATGACCCTTGTGTTCCACTTGGCGGCTGCTTTTTGAACTCTCCGCTAAATTACCTGGAGCTCTGCGGGGCAAAGCCCCAGCGTCCCATTCTCCCGATCGGATAAATCGCGTCCATTACCCACTCGATCAGAAGTGCGCTGACCCCCACAAGCCTTTATACGCAGCGCACAAACACATGAATCATAAATGAAGATCAAATCGGTGGATGAGGATCTGCGCACAATTACAGTCTCGATGAGCGGTTCACAGAGGCCTCCGATGAATACGGACAAATTCAATAACAACAATACGACTGAGGGGGATAATGGGGACAATGGGCGAGCTATACTCGCTGACACAAGTGCGGGTTTTAGCATAAATGGTCCTTTGAACAGGAAAACGACTATAATTCTGTTATTATTGTATTATATCCCTCCTCGAACCGCCACCTTATCGTGGTGGAGGGGTTTGAGCACCTGAATGATTCTAGGAGCTCTAATGTCTGGGCATTATGCTCCTGGTAGGGTCTCCCAGGGCAAACAGGTCCTAGGTGACAGGTCAGACCAAGAGCAGAGAGCAGAGTGATCCAGGCAGCTAGGACTGCTGTCCCGGCCAACGGATAAGCGGAAGAAGATGGATGGATGGATGGATATTATTGTATTTATACAATTTATTTATAACCTACAGCGCCTCAGGGGGTAAGTGGTTTGGTCCCAGTGTTGTTGTGAATGTACTATAAGCCAGACGGGGGATTGGTCTAAATAGGCAGTTGCCACGTCTATGTAAAGTAGCAGCCAGTCAATCATCCACCCATTTTCTTCCACTTCATCCAGAGCTGGGTCACACAGGCAGCACGGAACAGTCTGAGCAGAGATGCCCAGACTTCCCGATCCACGCACACACCTCCTCCAGCTCTTCCTGGAGGAACCCGAGTCGTTCCAAGGCCAGTGCGAGGACATAGTCCTTCCAGCGTGCCCTAGGTCTTCCCGGGGGCCTCCATCCCAGTGGGACGTGCCCTCTACAAGAAGATGACTAGGAAGCATCTGGAACAGATGCTCCTCTCGATATAAATGAGCAGCGGCTCTACTCTGAGCCCTCCCAAGTGACTGAGCTCCTCACCCTGAGGGTGGGCCCAGCTCCACCCTGTGGAGGAAACTCATTTACATTACTTTTATGCGTGATCCATTTAGAACTTTTCATTTCAGTCTTGACCCAAAACACATGACCATAGATGAGAGTAGGAACCAGGTCTAAACCAAGTTTTACTTAGGATTTCCCTAATTTTTATCAATTTTAGCCTTGTTTTGGTCCTGAATTGGTCCTGAATTAGCTCTTGGTTTGACACAATTTTCAGAAAACCAAAAAAAACAAATTCCTTATAATATTTTTTTCAAACTTAATTAAATATTCAGTGTTGAAGCGGTTTAGAAAAATATCACAAAGATTCAAGATAGTTATTGTCTTTGCATTTTGTCCCTCTAATCGAGCAGCCCTTAGGTTAATGCTGTCAGGGTGAATTGCACACTCTCTTGTTTGCCACATCACGTTTTAAGTTCCTAGCTGATAAAATACCACAGATTTGTTTTCATCCTAGTAACTTATCAAAGCCACATTTCATCTCTGGCTTCCTCTGTCTCCTAAACCCTCCATTGCGTCGGCTCTTTTCCTCTTTCCACCATCAGAGGGTTTTAGAGGCACTTCCTGCGTTTCAAAGAAAGCGTTAGATAATGGTGCAAACGCCCGACTTCTTTTTTTTTTTTTTCTTTTTGCGCGAGTGGCGTCTCACGGCTGTAAATAATGAATCCTGTCTGGGCACGGACAAGTCAGGAACTTTGCACTTTGAGAATCCCCCCTGGACAAACTTTGACTTCTCCAACACATTAAAGGGAGTAGGAGGGGAAATCGTGCAACATCAACTTTTTTTATTTTGGTGCGCAACATTATAAAGTTGTGCCCTCATCAAAAATATAGTCGGCCTTGTGTTTTGTTTAGTTCATACTTTCTTCTACTCCAACCGGCCCCTCAATTCATATTTTAATTTACGACTAGGGTTTGGTGTTGCTTTTTGTCAATGCGCAAACTGCTCTGAGCTCTTTTAGAATTGGCCACATGGATGAATGGAGACTTTTTGAATAGAATTTTTCCCAAATCACTGACCAATCAGAATGTAAATATGTATGAGTGAAAACCTTTAGTTTACATCGCAACAGAACATGCCGCCAACCAGCTGTTCAACTCATGTATACATAAAAGTGGTGGATGAATACTTCACAAAGAAACAAAGATTGGTGACTTGGTTTAGAACACTGGTTCTCAAACTTTCAGGTGACGAAATTTGTTTTCGTTGGTGATCTCTCGTGACCCACCTTCCCTCCCCATTGAGCATAGGCCCTATTTGTATTCAGTGTCAGTTTTTTCATCTGCATCAAAAGCATTTGTACAATGTGAGTTCTGCACTTAAGAAGCAGCTCACAGACGCAGCAGAGCGTGGTTGTGGTCACCGCCCTCTTTTAGCGTGAGTTTGGGGAATTATCTCCAGCAAATAAGCTGCACTTTAATGCAAAGAGAAAAGCAGCCTCTGACAGCAGCAGTTTGGACTGGAGCATCAGCGCTAGAAGTCAAGCTCAAGTTAGTTTGATCTGTTGTACAAAAAGTTACAGCAGCTACAGCACGTAGATGCATTTCTCTTTATACAAATAAGCTTGTGAACAGTTTGTAGATTAAATATGTGCAATAGTACGTGGACATGGTATAAAGAGAGTCTCTGTCTGTAGATAACACAACAGCAGTTCCCCTTGTCATTAATGAGACGAGTTGTTGTCGACCAAATAACTAATTCAATAAAAAATGGTGAGTTACAGTGCCCAAGGTGTGGATTGGGGCCCAAATGCGCCCCTCGGACCAATTTTGGTTGGCCCTCAGGCTTCTTGGAAGGTTGGCACACATCTCCAAAGATGGCCATTTTGACTGCAAGTTTAAGAGGCGCATTCCTCTTTCAAGTCTAAATAAAGGTGAGCATCTTTCTCATACAAAATTCTTTGCTCATGTTGAAATTGTACAAACTTTTTTTTTACTGCTTTATTTTCTGTTTTTAAAAACAGTTTTGATGCACTGATGCTCAAATAAATAAATAATAAAATAAATAAAAAGGTGTGGTTTCACAGTTAAAGTGATGATCTGTAAGTTTGCAAAATGAGGAGAGAGAGAGAGAGGATATTTTAAAGTAAACAACCTCCTCCTCCCCTCCTGATTGGACCGGAAAGCCTCTCCTCATTCCCAGTACAAAAGCTTGTCTCATTGGTCGACACAAATCTTGCCAGACTCTGATTTGTTGCTGAGATCAGCAAAAAAAATATTTCTAACACTTATGCACTATCACTAAAACCTCTGCTAAATATGCCCAATTGAATTTTTCACTACTTTGACCACCGGGGAAGTCTGCAGTCTCAAACTGTGCCAGATTCATCCACCAGGAAGCTGAACTCTTCCCTTCCCTCTGCCACCCCATATTGTAGAGTGATGTGATATTGCTTCAGAGAGAACGTTTACTGTTAGTTTTACACCAAGAGCTTGCAATGTGTTTTACATTTGGTGGAACTGAAGACGTAACCGTCGGAAAGTCATTCGTAGCTTTCATCGATGGACCGAACCTTGAAATCCCAGACACTTTACGCTAAAGAAAGAGTTTAGCGGGTACTCACTCCGAACATTTGCCGCAGGTCGGGGTCCCGGAAGCGGAAGGGGATGTTGGAGACGTGTAACCTTTTGGGCTGTTGCTTCTCTGAGGACTCTGAGTGTTGGAGCTGCAGAGTCTGGGAGCCCTCTGTTTGCGTCACGTCATCTGTCTGTGGGAAAGAAACGCCGAGGCAACGGTCAGACGACTGGGAAAGAGGGGCAAACACAGTTATTTAAATACAGTAAGATGAAAGTGATGAGATGGAGTCATGGAGATGCGTCAAACCAACGACATGCACAAGGACATCATAAAAATACAGGCAGATTGCAAGAAAACAAATCATTTCAAGGTTTTGATACAGCAGACCTTACAGAAATGTGTTGGTTTTTGTTTGAGCAAATGGCTAGTGTTAAATAGAAACACAAGCCCAAAGCAGAGGAGACGGTGCCATTTCCTTCAGAAAAAAACTCTTTTGGTTAGTTGAGCTTCTCAGTGAGGGCAAATCCGTGTATCATTCGTTCAATCAATTTTCAATTCCAAATCAAAAACGAAATCACCGAAAACACTTGCTTTAAGCATTTTTCAATTGATGAAATGAAACGAAATCACTCAAAAGTGCGTCATTTTTCAATTTTCAACCCGATGCTTAAAACAAAAAACGAAAAATGAAATCACGGGCCCAGAGTGCGATTTATATTTTAATATTGTTTTATTCA
>OMNZ01048655.1:0-13372 GCA_900303255.1 Lesueurigobius sanzi | reverse complement strand
ATGAAAGACTTGTTACTTCTAGGGCTGGGTACCGTTAAACGATACCAGTATGGAATCGAAAAAATAATTAAGGTACTATCGGTATCGAAAAATAAATTGGTACCGAAAACGGGTACCGAAAAAATATTTTTCTTTTCAAAGCAAATTTGAGACTGCACTAAAGAAAGTGACTGAGGTGTTTCAGCTCAAATAAATGATAAAAACACTAAAAGAAACAGTATTTTATTGAATAAATGATCATTATTGTTCTGTTTTATGGTTCTACAACAAAACTAAACATCAAGCACGAGGATAAATAACTTGATTTGAGAATATTAGTCTTGTTTAGAGCAGTATGGACCAGATTAGACATATTTACTACTGTCATCTACATTATTTGGTTTATTTCATGACTGATTCTAAGGTAATCTCACTTGAATTAGGAAAATAAAACTGCCAAAAGGACAATTTTCTTACCCCATTGGCAAATACATTTAAATAAAAAAGGAAATGAGTAGAAATATTGAACAAGTCAAAAACACCTTAGAACAAGTTAGAATCAGGTCAAATGAGCCTGAACTCATCAAAACAGCTCAGATTTAGATAAATAAGATGAATTTGGGTAATTTAATCTTATCTAGATATTTACATTTTTCTTGTAGATGACAAATAATTTAATATAGGTATCGAAAAAAGTATCGTTCAGGTATCGGTATCGTAAACCAAGTATCGTTAAGGTAGTAGTATCGAGAAAAAAAATGAACAATACCCAGCCCTATTTATAAGTTTGCTAAAAATCATGTTGATCTCTGTCAGATGGAAGACTTTAGTGGTTTTGCGATATTGCCTCTCGTAATAATACAATACAATATGTTTTTGTGGTGTATTGTGCAGCCCGAGTCAATAGAAGCACTTTTCTAAATACTACCACATCCAATAGTTATTGTTGCGCAATTTATTTTGCATCCTTTTTGAAAGCTGTTGGAGCTACGTTTTCCAGCCTTCAACCCGCATACTGCACATCTGAGTGCTTTTCATTAGTTGCATCCTGGCTGAGTGAGCAGTACAAAAACCTGGCTTCCTTCCTCCGTAAACAGTTCAGATTCAGACTCTGGAGTGTGATTCGGACAAATATGCTGTAGAGAAGCGTAAAAAAGTTCCTCTTTTCTCTCAGCTCTGACCCGACCCCAGGCGCGTGTTGACCCAAGTCCACGACACCTCACGGAAAGTCGGACACATCCGCAGCCCTGAGCTCACACTCTGGCAGCGGCGGGAGGAGAGAGGAGAGAGCTTTTGCAGGCCTGGTGCTTCACTATGTTTAAGTGTTTGCCTGAATGTCAGTGAGCAGCGACGGGCCGATGCTGGAAAGCTGCAAGCCACACTTTCCTTGTTTATTGTGAGTGATGAAGAAGAAGTTTTAAGCAGTGTAGCAGACAAACAGAAGATAACTTTTTTGGATTTTGAGGCACAAAACGAGCTGTTTCTGCGTGATTTAATATGCACTCAGTTGTTATTGTTTTTGGATGAAATGCTGCATAATGAAGGTGATCTTATTAACGTCTGTAAATCTAAATGTTTTACAAAATTGAACAGAACGCGTGTAATTGACCATCTGGGCAGGAATTTTTTTATTGTCTATTTTTTCTGATCTCAGCAGAATTTCATGTGTGGACCGAGGTGGGGCTTTCGGGGCCAATCGCTAGGGGAAGGGAGCTAGATTGTTTACATTTACAAATTCTCTCCTCATTGTGTAATATCACAGACTTCTGTTGTTATAGCTTTGTGTGGATTCAATACAATCTTGTAAAATCATACAGGTACAGTAGGGTGCAGAACTCACAGCTCTCCTAGAAAAGTATCCAGTACAAAACCACATTTCTTGCCTCAGCGCTTAGAGGTTTGTTTTCTTTACACTTTCTCAAAATATGAGTGCTTTCCCAAAATGCCAACATTTGGAACAGTTAAGGATTATACTCGGATTTCTTTGTGATTTTAAAGTGGTCGGCCACAAGCTCTAAAAGGTGCATTACCGCCCTCAAGCTCAAAATGTTTGGACAAAATCTATAATCTATAAAAATAGCAAGCCTCAGTCAGTGTGATATAGTTGTGTAACAGAAAGGAAGGATGGTCAGACTGGGATCTTGGGATTGTGTTGCTTTAAAGTGCATAATGCTGCATTCATGTGAACTGGGGAACTCGTTTTCCCCAGATTGAAGTCCGTTGTTCCCAGTTGGTTTGTGTTCATGTGCTTTCTATGTCGGAAAGTGGGGATTTTGATTTCACCAGATAAAAACTGTCTTTCATCACTAATTAGCATTTAACAGAGCGAACTATTTACATTTGGTGTTAGCATCTTGAAAAGCTAAACTTTGGTTTGTTTGTTTTATAAAGCATCTCATACATTTTCTTATTCCTTGCATAAACTTCGGGCATTTCTCTCACAAATATATTACTCCAAAGAAAACGAAGGCTCATAGTGAACCTGTGAAAGTAGCAGTGTTTAACCAAGAAGCTCACATTTAATGAAATATTAACAAATCAGCTGGTTTCTGCGTCAGATGCGGAAGTCGGGAAGCTTGTTTTGACCCCAGTTCCCCACTTGTTATTCCCAGTTGGGCGAGCGTTCATGTGCATTTTCCAACTGGGTAAAACGTTTTTCCCAGTTCCCGAGGTCGCCATGAATGCACCATAAGACCGGCTTTTATGATTATTTCAAATGATCATGTTTCAGTGTATACGTTCTTTTTTTACACCACTGAATACAAGCATATGAAGAAAAGTTTACCAAAAGTTACAATTATTTTGCTCTAAAATAGTGGATCAAACCTTTCACGCACCACCTCATGAACCGGGTCTAAAAATAGATCTATTCAAATCTCTATTACAATGGAAAATGCTTGGAAGACTGAGAACCTACACAGATATTCTAAACTCGGTATAAACCAGGAACAAAACTCCAACTTAAACACATTACGAAAGTGTAAATAAAATAATGCAATATCTAAAATTACAGATGACACTGAAAATCCCTATAAAACACAACTTTGTCAGGAAGAGGGAGAATTATGTACAGTGCGAAGACCGATATGTCCAAGGACGCAAAATAATTATAATTGTTATAAAAGTCACAAAATATGAGTGCAAGGAATACAGAATCTTCTTTTTTTTTTTCAAAATCTTAATAATAAATGAGTTAAATGGGAAATGAGCACTCTGGGAAAGCGTTAAGACTTACGCTTATTGTTATTATATGCAATTAAAACTCATAGCTGTAAAAGAAAAACCCTCACCTTATGCACCTTAGCTTTTCAAATACAGCCTATTTCATTTCCAGATATTGTGAAGACAGTAGGCCTTCGTTGACTGTGATAATGAAGTTGTCATTTATTGCTCTGTAGAAGAGCCTCTTGCTCACACATGCACATAGCAGGCGCTCCTAGCCTGTTCTCATCCACATTTGCACATTATAGGGAATTCCTGTCATTGAATTTATAGGCGTTGGGCTATAATCCATTCAGCTGGCAGACAAAAGTGCAGTATAGATGCAAACAACGCTGATAGTGATGAGGAATACTCCGGGAGAAAAATGAAAGGGAAAAAGAAAGAAATTCTGATGAATACAGCTGTAATGTAAGACTAAGAGTGTAGCCTTCTGCTCTTGTAGTATTTCATTCATGCATTTACCAGCGCAGCAGCATTAATCAGTGCAGTAGAGTGCTGAGGCAGTAGGTAAATCTGGGTTTCATGTGCCCACACAAAATGATGACCTGGACAATTACTAATAGAATTGAGAGTTTTGCCAAAGTTCACCGTGACCTCTGATGTGGGAAATAAAGCTGGTGAATTTCACATCTACGACACTGCTGCCCATGTTAAATAATGCCACCACGGTGTACCGGTAATCCAAAGTGATAGGGCTGCGCAATATTGGGGGAAAAAACTTGTGATATGGGTGTGCAAGTAAGTCATTAAATGAATTGTGCCAAAATAAAGGCCTTAAAAGTCATTAAAAAGCATCAAATTGGATTCTAGCAGGCATTTAATCTATATTTTTTACATACTGTTTCAACTAGGGGTGGGTGATATTAACAAAAATGAATATCTCAATATTTAGGGGGACTTTCTTGATAACAATGATCAAGCGACATTCTTGCAAACCATCAAACATATCAATATGTGCTGGTAAATATATTCATTTATATTGTTGAGTCGTCAAAAATATAATTATCTTGAATAAACTGAGAAAAAGGCCAGAATAAAAGAACATTATTATACCTTTTATGAGAGATTAGTATATTTAATTACATTTTCTAGCAGCAGGTTTTGCAGCTTTTTGTAGAAGGTATACTCGATATTGTAAATTCAATTTCGATATTATCTTGTAGACGACATACAGTATTGTCCACCTCTACACACCATTACACACATTTTTGCTCAAAAGCTGCCCGTTGTGTCAAATGTCTTTTTTATTTTTCAAAATTTCCACAATATATACATTTTAGTTGCACATCTTTGAGGAAAAGTTTATAGAAATTTGGAGTTTGTATTATATTTGGGCCTTTAAAAGCATAATATTTAAAAGTCTGCTGCCTGTAGAAACCCTGAATAATGTCTTATATTGTCGCATAACAATATTGTGATATTTTACTGAATTTCAACTACATGGTCTGTTCTATTTCTATTTCTGCCTTTGCTCTGCCCGATCCCAGCAGACCTCGGAAGCTAAGCAGGGTAGGGCCTGGTTAGTGCTTGGAGGGGAGACCGCCGGGAAAGTGGCCAGGAAGCCCGGGTGAATGTAGTGTGTGAGTGTTGCTGGTGGTGGTGGTGGGAGGGGCCGATGGCGCAGATTGGCAGCCTCGCTTCCATCAGTCTACCCCTGGGCAGCTGTGGCTACAACAGTAGTTTTCCACCACCAAGTATGGAGTGAATGAATTATGCCATGTAAAGCGTCTTTGAGTGTCCAGTAGGGATGTCAACATTAACCGGTTTTCTGATTACCGCGATTATAAAAGCTCACGGTAGGTTAATTGTTAGAATTTTAGGACTAAAGGTTAATGGTTTCTCATGAGCCACAGAGCGTACAGTATGTTTTCAGTATGTGTTCAGTATGTGTCCGAATGGAGCGCACTCAAGGGTAAAGGCTGAAAGAATGTCCACCAACAATACAAAAGTCAGCCGCAGGTTAAATAATCCACTGTGCTAAAAGAAAATCTTATTCATATTCACATGATAAGTGCATAATGTCGCCAAAGGAAGTGTCCCAAAAGAATCAGTAAAAGCGAAAGTGGAAGTGCAAGTGCATGGAAATCAGCTGTTTCAAAAACTTTTTTTTTTTTTTTTACATAGGCTGAACCTTCAGTATGTTTTTAACTGAACAACAATCACATTACTCTTATATACATTTTGTGAAGGCCTACACCTGGCCTAAACGTGGTCTAAACCGGATCTAAACATGGTTTAAACATGGACTAAACCTGGCCTAAATCTCAAGAGAAATTCTCTGTATTTTCTTCGTAAATTCTGAGAATCGTGCCATCCCTAGTGTCCAGAAAAGCACTATATAAAACCAATGCATTATTATTATTTGATTTAAACATAAATAGTAAGTCATTTGTAAAATAAATACAGTAAATAAATCGGGACCAGAACAAGGCTAAATTATAAGGAAAATTATGACTAAAATTGAACTCTGCACATTTATAAGTGCCATGCATTTTTTTGTTTTAGGATGAGTTTGCAAAAAAAAATGTGTCAATCTCAGTCAAATGTAAGTTTAGTGATTAAGTGAAAAAAATGGCTTTATTGTATTTTCTCTGACCACAGACAATATATAAGGTGCAAAATAAACAAACTGTTAGCACTATATAAAGAGAAATATAAAAAATAAATGTACACAAAAGTTGCAGCAGAGGCACATAAAGATTGAACTTCATGGCTGTTTTTCTTTCATGTGAACCATGATCTGAACCATCAGCCAGTTCAGTCCATCATAGTTTCCCGCGCTGTCCTCCGCTACAATGTTAAACTTCTGTAACTTCATGTAGTTCATGATTTTGTGCAGGTTGCAGCCTCTTACTAATAGAATAGTACGTTTTGCCGAAGTTCACTGTGACCTCCGCTCTTCCGTGTGTGTGAGAAAAGCTTGTAATTCATTCATGGCTTTGACCTGGTTTGTACCTTTTGAGCTGACAGTCAAAGTGAGTGAGCCGCTACTTGAGCTATTATTGTTGAAAACTCCCTCCAACGTGACTCATTGCATTCTTTCTTGACAGCTGTTCGGTGGACAGTGTATCCACTCCTGTGCTGCAGCTCTGTACAGGATCTGGCCGCTAACGGCTACAGCGCAGGGTGAGCCGCGCTGTAGATGGTGCTTGTAGGTCACGTGACATGGAGCAGTTGTGAGAAGTGTCTGGAAAAGGTCATGATTGTGAAATGATAATAATACAGTAAGAGGTAGACGGGAAAGAGAGCAAAACTGCGCTGCTTTACAATTACATGGAGTAAAAATATGAATAAATGTGCTCATAATTACTGTGTGTTTACATATTTTTATGTAATGGATGCATTGACATTAAAACAGAAATTGTTGCTGCTGCTTCATTCTAATTATTACATGTTTATGAAACATCGTGATTTAATCAGCACATTGCAAACAATGTAGTTATTTAGATCATTATTGCATTATTATAAGGACAAATTAGGTCTGAAATGTGTTCATGAGGTCTTATTTTGCCTAAAACCTGCTAATCCTGTTTAAACCTCTGCAATCATGTTCCAGAATGGATGAGATTCTGAATTTAGTTCTTATCAGCCTTCTCAAATTTGATTGCTCCTGGAATTCAGATACTTTGCATAGCAGTGTTTTTAATGAGACAAGTTTTCTTGATCAAACCAAATTTCAGTGGTATTACACTTAAGAGGTCATTTATCAAGAAGGGTGCTCAATAGTGAGTGCAAGCTGGAAAATGATATGCTATTTCTGGGCTTTGAAATGGCATTTATATTATATTAGGGCGGCAGGGCCACAAATCTGATATTTACAGATGACATGAGAGAATGCTGCGTAACAAAAGCAAAACACGTGTTGAATTTTCTTTTGTAAATAAAGATCTGTTTTAGCAAATTCATTCTATTTTTCACTGAGTACGCCGGCAGCGCAGTTAGCCTCGGCCTCTGGTTCACTTCCCAGGCAGGCGGGGCCTTTCTGTGCGGAGGTTACACATTCTCCCCATCAACCCGACGTGCACAGTAGGCTGAAACCTCCAGACTCATGACCAAAATCTGCAGAGGGATAATAAAACTAACTTCAGTATGACCAGAACCATACCACCGTTCAGTTTTAGAAGCACTGCGTTTCACATCCCTGAACAATAACGAATACTCAAAAAAAAAACATATTTCTTGACCCAAATTGTCCATCCCCATCCTTCCCCCATCTGGCAGTTGTGCGCTGTCACTGTCCTGATGCCGGCCTGTCTACACACAGCGTATAATCACATCTACAAGTGTGAAACCAATATCCACGACGGGTGTAATAAAATCTGCTGGGCACTTAGGAGCTAAACTTCTCACACTCGGACGGACCGGATCAGAATATCACAGGGGCAGGTCGTGGAGGGGCAGCCAGTTGCCCAAAGGAAAATGCTTGTCTGGCGTCCCACCCCTCGCTACCTTCAGTCTGCAGATGTTTCCTTCGAGGCAGGTGTTGTAGTCGTCGTTGCACTTTTAGGTCAGGAAAGATCTGTGGTTAAAACACTTGAGTGGGTTTGCATAACATGTCGTTTCCTTTACTCTATGAATAAATAATGCATTAGTTGCTCCTTGAAATGAAGTAAGTCTTAACAGAAATATATGCTGCTCTGCTATTCGGGTGCTTTTAGTTTGTGGATCACTAAATGTCCCTCAAGTTGTAGTTTTAACTTTTCATAGTAGGATGCGTTCATGCGACAACTTTTGAAAGAGCCCACAAATAGTTGAGAAAGACGTGAAGGACTGGCCAGAATTGAATAGTATGTTAGATGTTTGGATCTGGTTTATGTTTACTATCTCTGTAGGCCTTTCCACATGAAACAAACTAGCATTTATTTTACAACTTCTCTGCCAGCAGCGACGAACTCATAATATGAAGAGTTAATTTGCAAAAACAGATAAGTGCCATTGACAAAAAAACAACGTGTGCTTGTAATTTTCTCTTTGTGTGGTTGTTTTTATGACCAGATCTGTTTTTGCGAATCAGAAATATTAAGTCACTTGTTATTGATCAAATTGATTCAACTTTACTTACTAGCGGTGTCACCTGCAGAGCAAAATTACAAATGTAGAAATGTGCTTTTGCAAATAAACTCTTTATATGTTTTCCTTGAAGCGGAAATTCAATCTCATAGATACCATTGCTTTTTTCAGCCCAAAAAAATCTAATCAGAATTCAGCGTAAGTGGATTTCCTTTTCGGACACTTCTTTCAAAGACGGTGAACTGCTCATTGAAATATGTACTCCCTTGACCTCCATCTGTTTCTAGAGTTTTGTGAGCATAATCTCATGACATGGAGCCAGATTCCTTTTCCACGTTGTTTAGCGATGGCCTGACCTTAATGACTTTTGTGATCTCGTTTGCTGCTCAACACCCATCTCTCCCCCACAGGAAAAACTCCTATTCGCCGCAGCCTCTAGCCGACCAAAGGCTCGTTCAGGCCTCAGCGGCTTTGCTCTTTAAGTGAACATATCCTCTAAATTGTAATAGGCTAATTGGTTGACTATAGAGGGGGGATCTTCTGCTTACTCAGCCCGAACCGTAATAAAAGGATGCCTTAGCGCACATTACTTGAAACGTCTCGAAGGATGGACAGAATAGTGAGAATGTCAAAGTAATGGAGACGCTTGCCCTTAGGTCTGGTTAGTGTGATTTTTTTTTTCTCCTGGATGTTTTTGTCAACATTTCTGTTCTGTCAGCAGTGCTATGGTAGAGTCTAATGTTCCTTGTTCAACACTTTAATAACCCTACCCTGATTTACTGCCCATGTGGCCTCTTCCTTTGCGTTTTGTTCTCGCCATAAAAGGCAGAGAGTGTTTATAGAAAGCACCCCCCTCCCCAGCACCATTTTTGAGGATTATTAAGATGTTTTGTTGCTTGCTGGGCTTTTAAAATATTGTTCATTGTGATGTTGCAAACACCTGAAGCACTTACATGTCGAGCTAACCACGAATGTCTGTTTTAAAACACGGCAATTTCACTTTTGAATAAACGCGACATGGTGCTCCATTTTCCATCTCATCATTTTTCAATCTCTGGCCTCTGACTGTTGCGTTCTTCACTCTGCATAATTCTGGCGGTCATGTGTCAGTAAGTAGTGGGGTGGCTGAAGTGCTCCATAAAAGAGGATTAATACCTTCTCTTTAAACTCTGCTCAGCACATGTTTGCACAGAGGTGCTGAGTGGATCCTGAAGTAGCAGCTCCTCTGCTCTCACTGGCTGTTTTTCACCAGTGAGTGACTATACACGTGTGTTTTTTTAATGTAGGGTCAACCTGCCAACAATCGACTGCTCATATACCTCCCAGAGCTGGCAGCCCTCGATCTGATCTTTAGAACAAGCCTCTGGTGTGTCGTTTTAGACCTTATTACAAACACTCCCTGTTGTGTGTTTGATACTGAGATGCTGAATGTATTGTTTACGGATCATGAGAGTTTTATATTCAGTGGATGCAACTTGTATGTATGAAACATAAAGGTGTTAAATTCAAAAGAAATATCCATTGATAATCACAGAAAGAGAAACAATATTCTGTAAATGTAAGTAGCTTGTACGTGGGTTGTAGGTGCAGGGGATGTTTACTACAACACACTATTATTTCATTTTGTCATGGATGAGAGAGAGCTAACCCTTTCCTTTGTGTCCCCACAGGCTGATTTGACCGGGATAAAATGGAAGAGGTTTGTGTGGCAGGGGTCTCCCTCTGCGCCCATCCTGTTCCCGGTGACGGAGGAGGACCCCATCCTGTGCAGCTTCAGTCGCTGCCTGAAGGCTGACGTGCTGAGCGTATGGAGGCGCTGCCAGAGGCAGGGCCGCAGGGAGCTGTGGCTCTTCTGGTGGGGAGATGATCCCAACTTCAGCGAACTCATCCACCACGAGCTGACAGGTAAGAGGGGGCACCCACCTGGACGCAGCTATTTTAATTATCACTGTATTTTAATGACACCAGTTGGATCAGTGTCCACTTATGAAGTAGCAAGATGCTTTGGAGCATTTAGTAATTTAGCTCAGCAGCACATGACTGCTCCCTGACACAGAGCTGCTAATTTAACTTCTGTTACAGTCACCAGTCGTGTCTTTGAATCATCCTGAGTCTGACAGGAGAAATAATCTATGAATATAAAATTCACCCCTCTTTTGAATGCACCCTTTGAGGCATTCACTCAAGGTGATATAGCTCAAGGAACGAAGGCTATAAAAAATTATAGCAAATGGAGAGGGCTCGCAGCTTTTGTACCAAACGCACTTGAACGTCGATCACCCTGTCGAGATGTTATTGCTTTTACAATGACAAATGGTGCACATTTTACTGGATGATTGTCAGGTAGATAAAGGAAATCTCAAGTAAAAGCTTTGGGGTCGTGTTCGAATCTATGTTATGTGAAGCCTGCTCTGAAGTTTCTGTGTGGTCAGGCAGGAGCTTTCACCACCTGTGGAGCAATCATAAAGCCTTATTTACATTTCTTTATTACATGTTGGAAGATTTATCCCAGCGCTGAATAAATTGAACTGTAAGTTGAGGGAACAACACTGTGAGTAAGCTGCCACACTGATGCACCCACCTCCCAGTTTTCCATCTGCAGTAACAGTAACATTAGCAGTGGAAGATGGATTGGGGCATCCTTATTCATGCCCCCTGTCTGGTAGATTGAACTTTGGAGCCCGAGCCCAGTCCAGCCGGTGTGTGACCTTCCTTCATTATGGGACATTGTGCCTGAAGTGGACTCAAAATGGGAGCTGAAGGCTACGATGGGCAGCTCATTCAGGCCTAACGGGTCCTGGTAATAACCTCAAGTGTCTGGCTCAGGCCCTCTAATGGAGTGTGCTACATTTCAAGTAGGAGGGGGGTGCTATAGAGAATCTATATTTGGACATCGTCTGGAGTCGCTGCTGTGTTCTTCCAGTGGCTTTGGGGAGATTAAATGTAATATGTTTTGTGTTTGAGTGGATGGGAATTGGATAATTGAATATTGACCACAACACCTGAGCCGTATTGTGCTCCCAGGTATTTTAAAACCAAAATGATGAATCATGTTTTCACAGGACAGAGGGTTGGTTTCTGAACTGGTGCGTTTGAATTTTTAATAACGCAGTGTGGCGCAGTGCTTCCCTCCCTCCTGGGAACGCTCGACATGAACAGGCACCGTCAGAGCATCCTGAGCACCTGCTGTGATTTTTGTTTTGCAGCTCTCCCCACCTTCCCAATGTGCTCTAGGTGTTTTTGCACCCTCCGTAACCCCCCTCACTGTGAATGGCTCCCAGATGGGCGCTGTTGTAATCCAGGCTTCCTGTTTGGAGAGCTCCCCGTCTCTCTCCGACGCACGACAGCACCGCCTCTCCCCGTCTCCCATGTCCATCTAGAGCTCCTCGTTGTGCTGGAGCTGCCGTATGATTCTGTGAAATGAAGCACTGTGGAGTCTGTAAGGCAGCCAGAGGGATTTCTCTCTTTGCTTTTCATCACCAGATCAGCAATTGCCTGTCAGGCTGCTTATACTGCCGTGTCCATAAGAGCGGCAGAGTTGATTGCAGTCGAATCTAAATAACTATGTCACAATAAGGTGCGTTGACATTATAGAAATCCTATTTCAGTTGTAAGGCAAGTGCCAATGCAACTCTATGGGAGAGGAGCAACAAAGGAATGTCCAAATCCTTGATAATTATTTGGAACCTGCCATAGTCTTAGTCTTATGGTTGACAGTCCTTTCTACTGGCCAACGTCATGGACATGTTTTTGATTATTGGGACACCTTTATTAGAAGATTATTAGACCTTAGTTCTTATGTGCTGACAGAAGATATTGACAGTTTTTGTTTCATGTGGAGAATGATCAGACAAACTAAAACTAGACATCAGTTACCATAGTTACTAGCACATCATTTTCTCCTGCGCTCCACCTCACTTCGAAACTATAGGCTCTTGAGAATGTAGTGACGCCATGTGAACGCAAGGTATTACAGTCACATCTGCTGCAGTCATTGAGATTTGACAGTATTCTTCACAAACAGTATAAAATCCTGCCGCCACTCACCCAGATGTCTTTTTATGCACCTGCTATGTACTCTGTAAAATCAAGCAACAGCTCATAAAATATTTGACCTTGCAAGTACCACCAGGCCAAGATCAAATCAGCACTAAATTGGGTCAAGAACGGGTCTCAAATTAACCTCAATTGGACTAAATTTGGAAAAACTGGGTGTGAATCCTGTCCAAACCACAAAAACACAGAACCTAAATGCATTAAGCAGCATCAAAACAAGGACAACTCAGATGTTTAACAGCTTCCTTCAGCTGTAGGACTGATGAACAAGTATATGTAGTCTTTTAGCCCTTTTTATTCTGAATTTTACATCTATCTATTACGAAAACAAATTAAGTCTCGAATTGCGAGAAGTTGTATTTGTTCCCTGACTCAAGTGAACAACAAGCAATGAATATGAACAAAAGAGAAGCCCATGTGATGTTTGAATTCCTTTACAAAAAAGAAATCATCACAATATTATCTTAACAGTAAAACATGCACACTACGAAGACAAACTAATGTGTAATGGGCTGTAATGGGTGTAATGTGATCAAAAGTTTACATATTGTGCATCTTGAAACAAGCATCAAATTTGTCAGAGCGTCCTGTATTTCAGCTGAAGTGAGTTTTTCTTTGCTCCTGAACAATTTTCCTGGCAGTTGTTGAAGGTCATGTAAACGTTAGATTTGACAATAAATGGCTTCGCACAACCACTAACCATGAGTGCCATAATGATCAGAATCAGCCCTATCTAGAATATTGCGTTCTTATTGCTGTACTTTTTACTATGCCTTTGCAACCAGGTACGTTCCATTAAATACAAACTAACATCTTAAGCAATCAGTTTTTCAAATTGTGCATCAAAAATAAGCAATGCTAAATCAGAACATTATACTTAACCTCTTAAGCCCGTGGCTGTTTTTTCCGAATTTGGTACATATCCTCTGGAAGGCTTTTAACAGCTTGTAAAATGTCTAAAATGTTCATATTGCTCTCATATGATATGAATGTCTGTGGGGAGACTGTAGATGTGAAAGTTTTGAAGAAAACCATAGTGGGCATGAGTAACTGAGGTTGAAAGACAGAAAATATGAATTCCGCCAAAAAAAACACACATTATAGC
>OMNZ01048648.1:8837-21636 GCA_900303255.1 Lesueurigobius sanzi | reverse complement strand
GAAAATTGTGATTAAAAAATAAGAGAGAATGGCTGTAATGGCTGTAATCGTAAATAAAAATCGTAATTCTCAGTCAAATGGAAGAGCGAAATAATTGTATGATTTATAACGACTTCTTGTGACATGGATCTTGCCTTACCTAATATCGCAATAACAATAATTTGATAAATCGTGCAGCCCTGGTTCACAAGATCTCAACAGTGCACACAGACTCACATGAGAAAAAAAATACAGAACGAGCATCTCACCTTATCGTGTTATCGCTACATCCACAACGAAAGCACAGGGGAGCGAAAGACAAGAGCGTTGTTAGCATAGCGCTAGCATCCTGTTAGCATACCATTAGCCGATCACATTGCACACTGTCGTTTGTGTTCGTCGGCAGCGGTGGGACAGCTGTTGCCTGCCTCGCACCGCCGGCTTCCTCCGCGTGATTTCACAGTTCACCGGACGATTTGAGCTCATTGCTATTTGTGGCGCGGATGGTATTTCAGTGTCGGTGGGCACAAATGTCACTGAGCACGCTTTCGGTGATTTGGAGGTTACAGGGATCTGGTTAAAGGTCTCCCGTAAGAATAACAATAGTCTGAGAGAACGGGGGAACACTCCGCACTGCATTGGTTGCCTTACCGATTATTGAAATGGCTGTTTTAGTAAGCGATGAATCGTTTTCTAGAAACAATGGCCAGTTTTATCACTCAAACAGAGAAGGAATTACATAAAACATGAGGTAATGTATTATTTTGGTTCTCCAGACAATTATTCAATCAGAAATAGGGTTGCCACCTGTGCCTGACAAAAAACCTGGACATTTCGGCAACCCAATCGGCCCTTTTGCTTATAAGCAGTGGTGCCCTTCACACATCTAACCCAAGACAAAAAAATGCCCTTCTATAGCAAAATTGGACATAACCTTGTGATGTGTTTACTAATAATATTATTAATAATATTATTTTGCTCTCAACGGTAATATTCTGATGAATTTTAATACCATTATGTTGTTATTTATTCAGTTAATTGCTTTAAATAATATGTCCAGTCTTCATTGTTTTGGCTTATTTCCTAGTTTTTGATTGTAGACACCTGGGGGCGCTAGTGGGCAGGTAAAAGGTGATATACAGTATAGGAGTGTCCCGGGACAGGCCATTAAAAAGAAGGACAATCAGGTAAAACCGGGACAGGTGGCAACACTAATCAGAAAGCAGAATGAGCCCCACACACTAGCTCTGGCACTAAATTCTGAATGTTCTTAGCGTCCTACATGGGTCCAAACACTAAGACAGGGTTTACGCCGGTAGCATCAAGTCAACTTTAATGCTTTTTAATGCCCAAATTCTGTATTTTTAATGCCAGAAATGCCACAAATTGGTGTGTATTTAATATTACTTTCCATATTCAATACAAATTTTGATAAAACTGACAACTTTTGAACAGAAATAGTGTATAATTTCTTTCCAAACAGCAGTCTAGACCCTATTTATGGATCTTTGCCAAACTTCTGCAGTGAAACTAGTTGAACAATGTCTTTATTTTCCAAGAATGTTTGATTTTAATTCTATTTAATACTTTTTAATGACATTTAAGGCCTTATTTTTGACACAATTCATTTAATGACCCAAACAGCGTCACTTTAGCTTCATCAGGTCATGTACAATAATAGGCCCTCTCTTATCAAGAGAGCATAGCATAGCAAGCATTTGTTAGAACACCCCTTTGAGTCAATGAGATGCAGAGGTGGAGAATAACACAGTAGAAGTACAAGTAAAACATACACATTTTAGGTAACTTTTGGGAACTTTGACTTCAGTAACTTGTACGATAAATACAGTTAACTAGTGGTACTCAGAAACATCAAAATCATAAAGTCTGAAAACACCAGCGGCTCTTTCAGTCTCTGCTTTCAATAGTTTAATAAAATCTGTGTGATTTGTGAAGTACATTTGGAAGCAGATACATGTATACTTTTACTTAAAGGCCCTACACCGGATTTGTTTTTCTACTTTGTCGGTATGTCATAACTTTGTATCAATGTCATGATCTTTAGCCGAGAATTTTAATTTACTTTCATTGTTTGTGAACCAAAAGAATCAGGTATGGGTAGAGTTTTAATCCGATTAATCCAAACTTTTGCTCATTAAATTTGTTCCTCCTCTATCTGTGCTTGCACTTGGGCAAGAAAATGGAGTATTTTCTTCCACCGCTCATCAGATAAAGGATTGTGGGAAGGAAGTATGCACAGATTTAGACATACAATGCTAAGTGCTGATGCTAATGGGTGGAAAAGAACAGCTGCCCCTTCCTTGAAACTGTAAAAGTCATTTCAAAGCTTACAATGAGGCTAAACATCTGAGCGAGCACCATACAGCATTACCTGTCTCTTTGTGTTTCGTGTAAAAAGAGCACTTCCTTTGAAACACTTGTGACTGTCTCTTGGTAAAAAGCCTGACTGATGGAACAGAGAGGCTCACTGTCCCCGTGTCTCCCGCACGCTGCGTTCAGACTCTGGCGTTCCCACTCTTTGATCTGACAAACGGAGGTGTGCTCTCACTAAAAGCCTTCCTTTGATCAAATTAAAACGGCCCACTTAATCCATGTCAGGGAAACTTTGTGTCTGGCAGAATGTCTCGCTCGGCCCACTGAATGTAAAACAGGGGGGAGTAACGGACTGTGTTTGTTGGTCGCCTCAGTCAGTGCGTGTACTATGTCCGGGGCGCTGTGTGAATGTGGACAATTGGGTGGAGACACAGGCTATAATGGAAGTTATGGGGAGACACTGCAGGCAAGACTCAATTCATTCCAATTTTCACGTTTTGGGCCAGTTTGCCCTCGAAACATTCATACTTTCACCTGGAAATGAATCGGTTGGAGGCAAAAGGTGCTTTGAAAGTGTAATTTTTAAAAACGTTTTGCCACATGAAGCTAAAGTGAGGCCGTTTGAGGACGTCTCGATCGAGTAAACTTAAAGGTAATGTCTGTAGGATGCTCTCAGTACAAGTTCCACATGTCATTCCTCATTTGAAAGCTAAGAACCTCTAAAATTCAGTCTGGGATTGTGGAACTGAGAGAGCAAGAGAGTCCTCTTTCTGCCCTGATTAGATGCGAGATTTATCGCATTTTTGGAACAATCAGAGCTAAAGTATTTGCAAAGTAACTTCTATAACTCATGCTTTTAGAGACAACATACAGTAGTTTTTTGTCACAAAAATACAACATTTTGATAATTCTATGGTAATTCTTATTCTGACTGAGTCTGTCGATCCCCAGAAACGATTAATGAATTACTAAAATAGTTGACAACTATTTCAATAATCGATTAGTTGGCGTTGTTTAAGCTCTACTGGAAACAAATCAATGTCCAAATTTTACCAATAAGGAGTGTAACTATTGCACAGATTCAACGTTTCTCCATAGAACTACAGTATATGGGAACTACAGTACTACAGGAACTACAGTATATGGGAAATTCTAGCTTTTATTTGTTTTTAGTTAGTGACATAGACAGAGGCAAAGTTCCACAGAATTCTGACTCATTTCTCATTTGTATAATATGGTTGGTACAGCAACACTAGGATCGTTGCCCAAGCCCATGTCATTCCAATAAGGAAGTGAAAAATAAAAATGTCAAACCAGGGAATACTAGGAACAAAAGTTAGCAAAATCTCAAGCATTATTAGTAGTAGTATGTTTTACTGAAAATGTAATCTAATGTGTCATATGCACTTTAAATAGTGCCCCACGTCAAGTTCCTTTAAAAATGCCTCACATAATATCCATATATAAACCGTGGTGCATTGTCCGAGTGTCACTCACTCTATGGTGCTGCTGTCGAGGCTCCCAGTGATGTTGAGGCCGTAGCGGCGCTGCATGGCAGCGATAGCCGAATGCATGACTCTGGCCGAGCGCAGCACTGACATCCGGGGGTCCGCGGGGGGCAGGTATCCATACCTCTGCAGCCAGGTCTGCACAAGAACACAGGGAGAGAGGACATTGTAGTCAATAGAGTCGTATTGTTGTGATCCATGTGTGATCATATGTTGAGTTTACTACATAAAGCCAAAATAACACCTTTCACATCGAGCAGCCTGTTCGTGTCTTCCCCTCGGAGCATCATTTTCCACATTGTGTATAAAACAACAAAATCTCACAACTCAGAAGTAGTGCTGGGCGATATGGCCAAAAGATCTTATCACAAGATTCTTTAGTTTTATGTATTTAGATTTTCTCTGTTTTTGAAGGCGACTAAAGCCATCTGCTTCGTCTTGGGGTTTAGACCTGGTGTTGTAGTGGTTTAGTCTTGGTTAAGACCTGCTTAAGTCCAAGTTTCAGTCCTTACAGAGTTTTGACATGCTTCAATCATGGTTTAGTCCTAGTTTAATCCTGGTTCAGTCTTTGATATTGTCCAGGTTGTCCAGGATATTGTCTGATTTAGACCCATTTTTCTCTTAGTTTATTTCTGATTTAGTCCTTGGGTTTAGACCTGATTTAGTTCTGGTTTAGTCCTGGTTTAGTCCAAGGTAATCATCATTTCGTTCTGTTCCTGGTACCTTTTTAGTTTGGTCCTGGTTTAGACCTTGATCTCTGCTTTAGTCTGGTTTACCTCTTGGTTTAGTCCCGGTTTAACCCAGATTCAGCCTGTGATATTGTCTGATTTTAGACCTGGTTTAGACCTAGTTTTCTCCCGGTTTAGTTCTGGTTCAATCTTGACAGTAGAAGCAGCAGCAGTGAGTGGAGAAAATGTCAGAATTTGAGCTCAACACAACAACAAAAATGATACGTAGCCTTACCATCTGTTTTACGAATAATACACTATTTAAATGTCAATGTTTTTAAGTATATTGTGGATAAACTGTTTTTTTTCTCTATCTGTTACTTTTTTTTAGATGAAAAGCAACACAGGCAGATTAGCAAAGCGGGAGGGAGAAACACACGCTTCAGAAAGTGACATTTTGATGAGAAATCGAAAGAACCAAAGCTCGACAGGACATTACTGTGCAAAATGTCACATGTTATCACCGCCTTTGTAATGGAGATTTCTGTTTCCTTGCAAAATCCTGCCAAAAGGAAGTTTAGTTCACAGAGACAAGGCATCGACTGGGCTTTCCCTCACCGCAGACATCAACCATTAAGAATTACCACGGAGGTCTCGCTGCAAAATGATGAATGTTTGTAAGCCGAAACATCACACTGCTTCGTATGTTTTGGACACAACTACAAAGCCATTCGTTCAAATATTGGAGGTTTGTAGCTATCACATTGCCCTGATTGTGCGCAGCCACATTTTATTGTTCTGTCTGAAAATGTACAAACACTGGCTGGGAGTCCCAGTTACGAAATCAAACTGCCCATCTGTGGATCGCCTCGAAATTGCTCCGCTTTCCTCTCTGAACGTGAAACCTGAGCTGCTCCCGTACCCACAGTGCCTGCTGCTCACGGGTCGCACGCATCCACAACGAGATGCACTAAACGCGGGGCGGATGGTGCGAGAGAGGAGGGGGGAGTGATAAAAGACCGGCCATTACCCTACAATGGGACTAATGCAATAGAGCTTAAGATACAGTGAGAGAGACGCGTGTTGCCAGGATGCAGGGAGTAGGAATGTAAAGCCTTTATGCACATGATGGATGAGCTTTATGGACAGAGATGCACGGGTCACCTGAGTGCAATACATTTGTCTTTACTTTGGCTGTTCTCGGACTCTAGGGGGGCTTTAGGAGAGAGCCTGCGATACGCGTGAAGTAGAATGCAGCATTGTGACCATAAGCTGATATTCATGAATCTGGTTTAGTTGTAGTCCAACACAAAACTAATCCAGGTTTAGTCCTAGGTTTTACTCTGTGTAGACCTGATTAAGACCAGGGCCTGTTAAGAAAGCTACCATATTGATGTACTCAATTCAAAATGGTCAGTATCGTTTTTGGTGTGACAACTGACAGCATATTTTAATTTAGTTCTGGTCTTAATCTTTTTACAAAAATGCAATATTACTTCAACTAAAATTATGACTTTAGTCGACGATCCACGTTTTTGTACTGCTGATACCGATACTTGGAGTTTGAGACAAATACCAACCGACCTCACTACAGATTATTTATTGTTGATAGGAAACAGGTTTATGAGTGGCCATTGCAAACTAGATGTTACATCTCAAAGATAATATGAATGTGAGAGAAACTGGACACAGAGTGCTCAGGAAGTCGGTACTACAGAAGTATTTTTTGGGGGGAAGGTGCTCTTTGGCATTTGGGGAACAGAAACTTAAGAAAAACAAAGAATCAAGGCACTCCTCCCACACTACAATTCTCAATTTACATGTTTCTAAAAACCCTTCATTGTACTGGGATAACACATATAAAAATCTTTTAAAACATGTTGCTGATTTCTTCCACGCGTGGAGGCTCCAACAAGCCTTTCTCAAGAAGTGCAGTGGGGGAGGAGTGGCCTTGGTTCTCCACTTTTCTTAAGGACAATATGTAGTTCACGCCTGACGAAAAAGGCATCCCGCTGGCCATTCAAACAAGTGTCAACCAGGAGGTTATGAAGTTCACAACCGGCGGTCTGTAAAGTGCATCCCCCTGACCGATTGAACAGGTCTGCTCAGCAGTTCAAGCCATAAGGGCATGAAGCTGACGACACATACTGTATGACTCATTCGGAAGTACAAACTCGCTATTTTGGTCAAAGAAAATAGTGTTTATTTTTGCTTCAGATATAGTGCCGCGAATGCCTTGAATTATTTAAGGTACACTGCATAACAGTTTGGATTATACTGTTGCCAGCGATGCAAAACATGCTCCTAATGACCAGCTACCCGCAGAAAATGCTATTTTTGCAGCGGGAATGGATATTGGATGAGGAGCTAACCTATTTAAATCTCAGATTTGGCTGCCTTTAGTCAACATCTCCATGGAGTGGTCTCCAGCTCCAGCGTCTCCAAGTAAATGTAATAAAATAACTGCTTGTATTTTATTCTGTTTATTGGGTGAAAAGTCAGGCAGTATACTTTTAATGAATGTTAGTAATATTAGTCAGAAGTAACTACAGGCTTTGAAATGTAGGGTTTCATATCAGTGACTCCAATATAGCCTTGTAGGGTTTTGTCCTGGTCATACTTGGTGTACGAAGTTTGAAAAATGACTAGCCTATTTGTATGTGACCCAAGATTCACCCCGACAATCCAAAGCATTACTTCTTGTGGCCATTTCCCGAGTTTCCCCGCCGACTTCCTGTTTCCATAATGCGACCTGGGCCCCCTCCCCCACCCGTCGCTCAGTGAGTTGAAGATAACATTATGATGTGTGCTGGGTTTTGACACTGTGAATGGACCTCAGGGGAGAGAGGAGCGCATGGCTTTCCACTCAGCTGCTGCTCGGGTCCCGGAGCCATGCGATGTAATGTAATGTAACAAATAAATGTATAGGCTCGGACAACAACTAATGCTGTTTTGAAATTTGTCATCCCAGGGGAAAGCAACCCCGACATTGGCCTGGCACAAAACAAATGGTTAAAAGTCCTCGAAATAGCATCCATAACAGGAATAAGTGATGGATGGATTTAAAAAGAAAAAAAACCCTCCGATGCTAACAGACACAGCCTTTTCAATGTATTTTTCTCAGATCTTTTCAGTAGTTTTCAATGTGACTCCATACATCTCGCCTTTTTTTGTTTACTTTCAAAGCTTTTCCCTCCATTCCCGAGCATCAAATCATAATACAGTAAACATGTTTACCATAATTTTCATAAAGTTGAATTCATTTGAATGTAAAAACCCACGTACTGTGCATCAGATGCGTAGACACCGTCCTGCTCCTCCCTGCGAGAACCATTCATCTTCCTGCTGGGTTTTAATGCCTATACTTTCCCCATTCCACGTCCTGTAATCTTTCCCAAGCGCATCCCTAAGCATCTCCGCTCTGACATTTGAGGTTTTTGCTGAAACCACTTTCGGTTTTCTCCTGACCACAGCCCCTGTAAGTTCCCTGGGCCAAAGGGAATAAAAAAAAAAAAAAACACATGATGAGAAGGGCTGCTGTTGGACACGATTTTGCATATTTCTCTAAATTTAGGTGTTGCTGCTTGCTGTGAAGAGTTCAAGCGTGCAGGAGATGTTTTTTCATAGCAAGACAACACGAGAACCATCTGAGGCTAAATGTGCGGAGATTTATTCATTAGTTTGGGATAGATTTTGTGCTGGAAGCCCCCCGAGGAACGCTGTAAATCTATCCAGACTTGGAAAAGCCACTTGACTTGGGCCGCACGATTTGGGGAAAAAAATATCGAATTGCGTTTTGTCTGGCAAGATTTGCAATTTATACAGTATTTTAAAACCAGGATTCAGGTCACAGTGCGCATTTTAAACATGTCCAGGTTTAGCAGGTTGGACACAGACGTTTACCTCATGGAGATTTTATCATCAGGAAAGAATATTGTACTCTCTAAATAATTGCAGTCTTGGCATTTGCTAAGTACAGTGGTGGGAAGTAACAAAGCAAAATGTACAAGTAAAAAGTACAATGTTTAGGTTCTTTTACATTAATTAAGTTAATCCACTACATTTCTGAATTGGATTATAAGTGAAGGTATTTTGAATAAAGGTTTGAAACACATTTATCTTCGCACTAACCTCTTTATGACGTGATGCTACAGACAAAAATGCTAAAGCTGCAGTCAAGTCATTCTGATCAGAAAGATCACAATAATACTGTGTAAAACAGTGTTTCTCAGCCTGTGGGTCGGGACTAGGCCTACACGATATTGAAAAGACTTAAATACGGGCATGCAATAAGGCGATGACGATAGTATTACGATCAGGGGCGTCACACTGGAGGGGGGGGGGTAAAGGGTCCTGAGTACACAGAGCCCAAGGCAAGGGTGGGGCCCTCCGATGTCTGTTCATAAATAGGCCTATATGTGTCAGGGGACCAAGATAGTTTGTACCTAGGGCCCAAAATACTTAGATAAACCGATCGTTTTCAGCAAATTGCCAAAAGAAGACTCCAAAAACACTCAGTCAGAACCAAACCAAGCCCAGGTTTAGGAAATGTATAACTAAAACTGAACTTCTGCACATGTCTAAGTTCCATGCATGTTTGGTTTCATGCAAATCTCAGTCAGATGGAAAACTTAAAGGGAATTCGCGATATTTTGCGGCTTCTTGTGATATGGATATTGCATCACCTAATATTGCGATACAATATTTTGTGTGATATTATATTATTATATATTGTGCAGCCCTAGTCGGAACCCAAAAGCAGGTCACAAAACCATATTCAATGGGTCAGGGAGACCCAAGAAAACATTTCTTTCCACCTATTTTGGAATTATATACTAAATTGACTTGTGTGTGAATTATTTTGATCATTCTTGATGTCTGATATTGATTTGTTTTTGTCCATACCGACTCCTGTTATGATATTGGCTGTTACAAAAATAAATTGACCGATCAAACTCTTTTTTTGGGATCGTGCGTGGTCATGATTCTTTCAGTTTCTTCTGCGTGACCTGGTTTAGTCTTGGTTTGGTCCTGGTTTGATACAAAAGCACAACTCATCACAAAAACATTGCACATTTGACTCGACTGCTCTGTCTCGCACAGATAGATTATACAATTAATACTTATACATGGAATACAATAGACTGTAATTACAAAAGCAGAGTCATTGCCAAAGTTTGCTATCTCTCAGTATTTCTAACTTTTAAAAATATCGCCGGCTTACCTTTTCGCAGCGGATATTGCTAATAAAGTCAATCTGATATCCCCAAGAACATGATAAAAGAAATTTGAAAAAAGCATTATGACCATGCAAAATGTATTATTATGTAAATTACAAAGAAGATGAAAAGTTTTTTGTTCGAGTTTGAATAATGGGATATGTTTGCGCCCGCAGACAAAGGCACCATTATCACGGAGAGACGTATTACAGTTATTATTACAGCAGGAAATAAGGTAAGCCCGTGGTTAGATACATCTGCCACTTAGATATTAACAGGATATTGGAGGATGAGGTCGGTGTGTGCGGAGAAGGTGAGCTTGTTGTTCAATCTGCCCCCGAAGAGAATGAGAAAAAGCGGCGAGGGGGAGCGTAGCTGTCACACCGACGCGTTACACACAGCACTGCAGGCGAGACGGGACAAAATGAATCCAGCAGAAAAGAGCAAGCCGCGTGTTTCTGATACAAACTTTGCGCGACAAGCAACGGCAAACATGTCCGCCAGACTTATTCCGGTCGCGGGCTGTAGTCAAACGCTGCGCAGGTAGAGGATAAAGTGGATGTTGCCGTTGCGGAGAGTGGCCCAGTGGTGGTTGGCGTCTGGTTCATGCCGAGATGTGTGATAGCTAAAAGTGTTTGTTTTGGGCTTTGAGGCTAAAAATAGAGCATTGGAAAACAGAACCGCAGCAGTGGAAGTATTACAATAAAAATACAGTTCCACGATAAAGTCAAGTTAATATTCGTATCTTCGGGCTGTCCAGTGGATTGAACTTTAATCGAAATTGCATTTTCAACTTTGGTCATTAGGCTGCTGGGAGAGAAACAGTTTTTGAAGGAAACCTGAAAATAGGAGATGTCCAAATGTTTTTCTTGATCATTATTTGATAGTGATTGGATTCACAAACCTGCCATGTTATTCTTATGACTGAAAGTTCTTTCTACTGGCCAACATCACACACATGCTTTTGAATCCAACAGACCTCACTACAGGTGCTGAGTGATGCTGTCTAACCTCCACTTTAGAGGTTAGACAGATTCATGAGAAAATCATTTTACAATAGTTCATATGTGCTGACGGAGAAGACTTTGAAACCAGTTTTTGTTTCATGTGGATAGGTCCAATAAATACAGACACATTAGCCAAAAAGAGAGAAAATCTGCATTTTGATAGTTGCTACAGTTACCATCATGAAATCCCTACCTAAGCACCACCTTGATTTTAAACTTTAGATTCTTTAGAATGTGTTGATGTCCAAGAACACCCATCCATCCATCCATTTTCTTCCGCTTTATCCGGGGCCGGGTCACGGAGGCAACAGTCTGAGCAGAGATGCCCAGACTTCCCGATCCACGCACACCTCCGCCAGCTCTTCCTGGGGGATCCCAAGACGTTCCCAGGCCAGCTTAAAGACCTCGTCTTTCCAGCGTGTCCTGGGTCTTCCCCGGGGCCTCCTCCCAGTGTGTCCAAGAACACAACCTATGTAAATGACATTGCCAGGTCTACATCCAATCCTGTCGCCCTGACAGCACCGGTATAATAGGATATTTTTGTGTGTTCAATCGGCCGGGAGTGTAATGCATCCATACATTGTTTATTTACAGGTCTATGTTCATAAACCATGTGTGCAGAAGCAAAAAATATGTAAAATTGTTTCTGATTTGGGAAATATTCTTGTACAGTGTGTGGGAAAGCCAGGTAGTAATGAGACAAAAGCTGGAAAACATATTGGAATTGAATGTTTTGCAAGACAATCTAGCTATCTCGAAATACAGTAATTTAAAACAAAACAGACTATATTATCTCATGGTCCAAAGTTGCATGGCATCCATAACATGTGACCAAAACCCATGAATAGTATCTCAACCAAGCATAAAGCTGTTCATTGCCCAACTTAGAGGCCTCTGTCACATTCATAAATGTACATATGCAATAGAACAGCCCACCACGTCTGTGTTCATCGCCGATATCCATGTCTTTAAGCCTTCGCAAACGTCTGGTCAGTCAACCTTCAATTTGTTAGCTATACCTTGCCATGCTGAATAGTATATGCCTCTATTTACTGCTCTTCCTCTACTCACTTATTTGCTCCAATACTTGTATAAACCAGCTCACAGTACACCGTGTTGCCTTCTATCTAAACTGACAGACTTTCCCTTGTGGGCCTCTTCTGAGAATCTGCTTCTATAGCCCAGTACATGTTGTCAGAAGAGATCAAGATTAAAGAACATGGTTGTCACACACGTCTTTAAAGCCGAAGAGGATTAACCATGAGATAATACCACGCACTTAAACATAATTTTGCACTACATTGGCCCGAGTTGTTTTGCTGAATGGGGACTATGCGCCTGTACTACTTTTCATTGATCGGGTCTTTTTGTCCGTGATCTATGGTCCGTGCCGTTCTGCCGATGTAAGGATTCCTCGGAGAAGCATCCCGGCTCCAGCTGACAACCACTTTATTCAATAAGACGGAAATTCCTATCTCTCTCAGCTCACACGATGTGCAGTTTGTGTCGGAGGCCTGTGGGCACCAATGCTGAGTGATATAGGTTTTATTTAGGGCAGTGGATTAAGGTTACGGATAGGTTGTGTTCACGTGACACAGCAGCATTGTAAAGAGCCTATAGTTTAAAATTGAGGTGAAGGGCAGCTGGAAATTAAATCGTGGTAACTATGGGTATTGTCAAAAAAGAGATTTTTAGTTGTGGTTTATGGCTAATATCTGGGCCTGGGCCATAATGCACATCACATAGTTCAAAGTCTTCTCTGTCAGCAGTCATTAAGGTGTCCAAAAGCAGTAACAATATTCAATGTGCATGATGCTGGACAGTAAAAAGGACTTCGAGCTATAAGAATAATATGGCAGGTTGTGATCAGGCTAGATGTTTGTCCATTTTCTTTTGAGAGATTTCTTTCAAAAACAGTTTCTCTCCCATAGAGTTGTATTGGTTAACTTTATTAAGCAATGGGATTGGGAGTTTGATTCCAAAACCTTGCGAGGCCTATCTTTGTGGAAGGTTATCAATACATATTTTCCAAGTACCAGAGTTGTAAACCAAGTACAGGAGAAAATGGAAAGATAACCAGCCCT
>OMNZ01048603.1:7438-18554 GCA_900303255.1 Lesueurigobius sanzi | reverse complement strand
TTTTGTCAATGGCACTTATCTGTTTTTGCAAATAAACTCTTCAAATGCTTCCTCTTATAGCCCCTTTCACTGCTTACATCATCAGTGACATCAACTGGAGGCAGGAAGTGAGCAAGAGAAATAAGATTAACCTAAAACTAGCGATTATAAATATAAAACTACAACTATAAAATGTGGTCCTGTTGTGGCTTAAGGTGCGAGAACAAAAGGAATGACATTTGAAACGATAAAATAAGTTTATATCTGATATTTCCAACAACAGTTAGACATTTGTTTATCCTTACTATGACAACAGCAACAAAGGAAATATATAGGGATCTAGCTTCCCGCTTCCAGCTAACCCCCAAATGTTTACAAACAATGAAAGGGTCTATGGAGCATCATAGTCCCGCCCACCAGTCCTGTACACACACATGGTGCCGAAGTCATAATCCCATTCAAAAATTGCATAGACTTTTCAAAAAATTCTAATTGTACGAGTTTAAAAGCACAGCGGAGGCTAATCAGCTACTTGCTAGCCGCTAGCCATAGCGCGGATATTTTACAAGCAAGAAAATACCCAATACTTGAAAACAGGGCGAAATATTTTTTATAACTTTTTGGTTTGTATAAGTTTTGGATACAATTTAAATGTATTATTGTGTGTTTTATGCCCATAAGTCTCCACGTAGCTGATTAGCTGCTATCGTTCTTTCAAACATTTGATATACATTTTTTTGAAAAGTCTATGCAATTTTTGAATGGGATGATTACTTCCGGCACCGAGGCGCGTGCGTGTACAGACGAGCTGCTGAGCGGGACTATGATGCTCCATTGCCCTGTACAAGAAGCCAGACCAGTGGCAACATCATTATTATTACTATTATTGCATGGGCAGAATGGAAGGATTGAGGTGACTATAACCCACTGGAAAAAAAAACAAACAAACATGTAAAATACAAAACGTCAAAAGATGATGCATGTTAGCTTTGTTGCTCGTGCTTAGCTCCACAGACACCTCAGCTGAGGCGTGCAAACTCCTAATGACCCACGGGTTGTGTGTTTGCGTCGGCATGAGCGATGTGTTGTGAATTAGGTGGAGGAGAGCGCGAGGACCGATGAACTAACGATGGCTGCTAATAATTACAGATCTGTAGCGTAGAGCAGTTAATGAGGAGTTGAAGCCTCCCATGATGCCCCTGTAATAATGAATGAAGAGGGTCTAGTGGGGGTGTGGGGGTTGAGCTGTCAGTTAGAGAGGCCGCAATGCCCTTTGGTTTCTTGGCACTCCGGGCATGTCAACGCGAGAGGAGCCTTCCCAGAGGATCCCTGTCTCCACACTAATGAAGACGTGACAGACCCTTGCACTGTGCAGGGACGAGAGATTCTGAAGCAGGAGGGGAAGCAGTGGAGAGAGCTCATATAAAATAGAAAGCAGTGAAAAGGTGAAAGGTTTCTGTCTAAAAAAGGGAACAAGACGGATGGGACCAATAGCGGGGATGGTTTAGGGGACACTTAGAGAAGGCTATGAAATATACAGAAGGTTGCTTACCAGAGAACTGGTGTAGCTGGGGTCGGAAGTGTCCTCCTGTAAGTAGCGTGAAAGCCCAAAGTCGGACACTTTAGACACCAGGTTGCTGTTGACCAGGATGTTGCGTGCTGCCAGGTCACGATGCACGTAGTTCATTTCGGAAAGATATTTCATCCCAGCGGCGATCCCACGCATCATCCCTACCAGCTGGATGACTGTGAACTGACCATCATTTTGCTACAAAGAAATAAGAATTTGTTAAAATCAGTGCTTTCATCTTTGCTACAGCAAATCACATGTATTAAGTAAATTACATGGTAAGCTTTATGGTCTGTTTTCAGTTCATGTTCATTTTATTTATTTACCATATGCAGCATCTTTGAGTGTCTCGAAAGTGCAGCAGAAATTTCATCACACAATTAGATATGTAAATATGTTTATAGTTATATATATATATATACGGGCTGGGGATTGATTTAAATAAATAACAAATTAACCGCAAATCAACAGAACGATTAAAGAAATCCAGCAATTAATAACAGTTAATCACAATAATTTGTGAAATTACTTGCCACACTATAGCCAGACAATAATAAAAGGTACAATTTTTTTTTAAATTTAATCTATGGGACTTGTTTTATTTTTTATTTATTTAATAAATAAAAGCCTATGACAGTGGAATAGTATGACAATTGGATGGGCTGCTGGGAGTAGTGGGATACTTTTTGATGTAGTTTTTCTCAGGGGCCCTATGCCTTGATCCCCCTCTCAACTCTGCCCCTGCAGCGCTCTGAGTCATAATGAGCCTTCAGCATGAGCCTGCCTGCTCTGTGCAGAGAGAACCCACTAAAACGGCACAAAGTTTGTTCAGGAGAAGTATCACTGGGAAGAATTTTGGCCCACTCTTTGCAGAATTGTTTTAACTCAGCCATATTTAAAAGCATCAAGCTTGAGCTCTCAAACTGGATGTTCACCTTCAGGATTTCCTGCAAACAGCGCAATTCATTATTCCATCAATGACATCAAGTTGTCCAAGTCCAGAAGCAGCAAAGTAGACCCAGACCATCAGTCTGCCACCACTATGTTTGACTGTGGACATGCTGTTCTTTCAAATGCGCTTTCAAAACTGTCACGTATAGATAAACCTAAACTGGTCTAATCCAAAAGAAAGTACTTAAACAATTTACCACTAGAAGACCAAATTAATGTTTTTGGACTATTTTTTACACCAGATGCAACAGGCTGCAGATCTGCCATAGAAGTTCAACTCTTGTCACATCGGTCACAGAACATCTCTCCAAAAGTCTTGGGTCACTAATAAGTAATTGTGTGACAAAAAATTGGCTTGTTGATCAGAAATGTGTGATGAATACAAAAAATACAACTTCAGGATGGGGGCATATACTTATATTTTATATATATATATATACTGTATATTCATGTTTCACAGGAGTTTCATATATCGTTGTAACTGAATTTTTCTGACTGTAATAATGCAGAGCTTAGCGGAGGCCCGGCCCAAGGCCGAGTCACAACTGAACTGTCAAAAAATAACTTGTAAAGTGTAAATAATGCTTCCTTTGTAGGGACACAGTGGCCTATATCCCACCATGCCACGCTGTAACATTTTTAGGCAGACGATACATATATATACAGTCTATGACAATAATTTTTAGGCAGACAATACATGCAGGTTAACCTGTATATGTATCAGAACATCCACGGCACCTAATCAGGCTCTGGCGTTTTGCCGATCCAGGCAATCCAATGGACCTGCCTCTGGCGGGCCATCTCTACCTCTGCATTGGACTAACTGGTTATCACAACCTACATAGTCCTGCATTGGACTAACTGGTTATAGCCCTCTCCCGGCTTGTGATGGCATTATATCTGGCATGGAGCTGCAATTAATCACTGCACTTTAATAAAGGATGTAAATTGATTAATGTCTCAGGTGGTTTGTTGAATTAAGTAGCTGCTTAAGTTAGATGGGTCAAGATCTCATTTCCTTAGATGTTTATTCCAGAGCTAGTGACGTCATTCCATTGTTCTAATGTGACGAGAGTAAATCACCAGATCACGAGTCCCCATAGTTCTCAACAATAGTAACTCTGTTCATACACATAGATATAGTTTATATCTCCAACATACATGAACCACAATAAACTTTATTAATGTTGTATTCATCATTATAGAAAATATTAGTGTTCTGATTCTGATTTTATTTCCCCATCCGATACCTATAGTTGGGCTCAAAGTAATCAAAGAAAGCCTTTAAAAAAAGATGCCAAGACCCATAGCACATGGATCATTATGAATATTACATTTATTCTGTCAATGTTCTATTTCTACTCCACTTCTAGACCAAAATTGTAACACTAATGTTCTGTGATTAACAGAGGTTTAGTGTCGGCAGAACATAAAAATATGGTAAAGGAAAGGTTTTGGTTCAGGTACTTGCTGACACTGATACCTGAAAAATAGGTGGTATTGGCAAATAATCCGATACCAGTATCGGTATCAGAACATCCCTACAGAATATGCAGTATGACTGATACAGTACTTAGTAAAAATGGGATAACTCACAGTCAATACTTTATCTTTCTTATGGAGAGTATGATAAATTATTATCACAGTGTCATTGTGATAGTAATGATGTGATTGTTTCAACTTAATGGCACTTTACAGCTTAACACATGTTGTAATGACAAAAATACATCTAAACCGCCCCAATACCAAAAGGTCTATTGCACAAGAGATCTTTACACAAAAAATATACTATTCCCATAAGCTCCTATTTTGATAGTGTGGGTGTGTGCCAGAGGTGGGTATTGAAAGATGCAGACACCCAGCTGCGTGACATCCACATGCACAATAGTGTCAGCCCCGTGTGAATGCTCTGCAGCAGGCTTTGAACCCCAGAAACAAATAAGAGGCTGAGGGAGATCGATGGAAATACAAGTCGGATGTGGCGGTTAGCAAAGCCAACTTCAAAGAGCCCCTTTAAACCCACCCGAGATCAAAGCGCAACAGAAGACCAATCCATGAGATTGAAAGAGGAAAAAGTGAGGAGAATATTGATTAATCTGTATGTCCATTCAATCAGACTATAAAGGGAAGACTTTAGAGTCCATTAATAGCCTTGGTGTTTAATTGAGTAATTAGAATTACAGAGCCCCTGCTGGTATGTAAATTCTCAAATAAGAATGTCCATTGTCATAAAGCAAATAGGTTTGAGATTACTCATTTAAAATGTTGTATGCAACTTCAGTAGCATGTATTTTTATTTTATTTTATTACATTTTAAGATTCAAGACTCTTTCAAGATGGATTTTAATTTGTCCTCTTTTCCCGCGGAATGACCACAGCAACACTCCTCAATTGAACTTGAAGTCATTTTTAATAGTCACAGCCCATCCCTTGGTCAGTGCTTACTCACCCTGAGGAATGAGTCAAGCGCTCCGTTCTCCATGAACTCCGTGACAATCATGACGGGCCGGCTCTTCGTCACCACGCCCTCCAGACGGATGATGTTGGGATGGTCAAACTGGCCCATGATTGACGCCTCAGACAGGAAGTCCCGCCTCTGTTTATCCACATATCCCGCTTTTAGGGTCTTGATGGCCACATAGATCTCTCTCTTTCCAGGAAGTTTCAATCGACCTTTGTACACCTCTCCAAATTCACCTGTACATGTAGAGAAGCAAGACATCATTTTCATTAATGAATAAAGGAATAAGAAATCCATTCATGGAATAACCTGGTCGTTCAGGATGTTCACTGTATCAGCTGATCTCATTCTTTGGGCACATTTGCTTAGTTAAATCCAGTTGCGACTTTTTTTTTTTTGGACAGGCAATGCACTTGTTTTATGGTTTTTATGCTATAGGGGGGAGCAACGAAAAGGTTAACGCCCCCTTTTTGGTGACAGCAGAGGCTGCATCCATTGAGATTAATGGGGAAACAACGGCTGAGATCTTCACATTTCCGTCTGAAAAGTAACAATTTATGCGTTTTGTATATTTGTCTAATATAAGAGGTAAGCAAATCAAGAGATTTTTTTCGCTGTTGAAGATTCACAGAGAGGACAGTTGATGTTTTAAAGTGGGTTAAAGTTTGCAGGAAGTTAGCATGTTTGGACTTCAGTATAAAGTGTTTAGCCGTTCATAGCGGCTTATTTTGATCAAATTGGATCAAATCCAAGATCAAATTCATTTGCCCATATAACTGTGAGTAATTTTGCAGCTTCTTCAACTTCTTATATTTCAACATTGCTTCGTTTTTGACGTTTTGATGAACGGCTAAACACTTAATATTGAAGTCCGAACATGCTAACTTCCTGCTAACTTTAGCCCACTTTATAACATCAACTGTCCGCTCTGTGAATCTTCTACGGCAAAAAAATTGACCTTGATTTGCTCACCTCTTATATTAGACAAATATACAAAGCGCATAAATTATAATTTTTCAGACGTAAGATTTTAGCCGATGTTTCCCCATTAATCTCAATGGGCCCCCTTTTCTGGTGTCACCGAAAAGGGGGCGTTAACCTTTTGTTGCTCCTGTCTATAGGGTAAGAATCCTATTCTACTGTAAATGTTTCCTATATTAGTTAGCTATATGATGGCAGTAAATCCGAGCACCCTCTGGCTAAAACAAATTCCTATCTCACTAACACTAGACAGCCAGCTCTCCCCCGTAAATATCTGGAAGCCATTTGATTAATTATCACCACCAAGGTGTCCTGCAGTGGCACCACACAGTGAAATCAACAAAAACGGAAATCTTTAATTAGTCAGTCCCCTTGCATCCTAACCCCTATCCTATCTCTGCCACTTCCTCACACCTAGCTTGCTGAGTAGGCCACACAGCACAAGCTATTCTGGTCTCATTACCTGGGGTATTTTAGCCTCTGTGAACCGCATGAACCAACCCATGATAGAGCGGCATGAATATGGAATAGTGTGTTGGCAGGAAGTTGAACGACAGGTGTAAGGATCGTCTTTGTAGAGCTTAATTTAATGACGTATCAAGAGTTTACAAGTCTAATGGAAGCTACCGGTAAGCAGGTATGGGTAAAACATGAACTGAAATGCATTCTTTATTTCTTTATCAATCAGTTTCCTCAGGTTCGTTAATGCAAAAGCAGAGATTAGAATAAGAATTGTTGCCAGTGGTAAGCCGGCTGGTCTTGACAAGCTAGGTTGTATAATGTACAAAGAATAACGACGTTTGGGATATTTGGAGAAAGCAAACTCCCAGCACAGGACGTTTGGGCTCTCTCACATACGAAAACTCCTCCCTACACTCCATTTTCCGAAGAATGCCACGTCAAACACAGACAGAACCTAAAAGTCTTCGAATGTGACAGCGGTGAAAAACCCACACGCACCTGCCCCGATGACCTCCTCGATCTTGACCGTTGAGACGTCGATCTCCTTGGCGAACTCGCGCACCGCCTCGTTGGGGTCCTCATAGGTAAACGGGTCGATGTAGATCTTCATCCCGGGGGAGCCTGAGAAGTGGGTCGGGCAGCCCAGTGGGGAGGGGCAGTTAGACATGTCGGCTCGCAAAGAGAGTTCTAGGACAACCAGAGTGCGCGAGTTACAGAAACAAGAAACACTTCCTCCCCCGCCCCCCCGTCTCCCATTAGCGGACGCCCCGAGTAATGGGTAATGAACACTATTGTCTTTAAAGCGAATCACATCAGGCGTAGCATTACTTAAAATCACTAGTGTTTAGCGGTGAGAAGTGAAGATAACACCAAGGATCACAGCTGGAAAAAAAGGCTTATTTTTTTGATACAGCCTAAGAAGAAAAGATAGTCATTTTTCAGTAGTTTAGTGCACTATTTGATGTATGATTTAAGTTGTTCAATTTTCAGATTTGGGGGACAGTTTTTACCTGGCAGCCAAGACAGCCACACAGACAAAAAGAATCGTGTAATGTACATAAGAATCTGCTTGGATCAACTTTCTTCCAGAGATTTACTTGGAAATGCCAAAAGTTGTTTTGATTTTCTCTCATGATCTAGGGACAACATCAGGGGGTTAAATATCTAAAATGCCACATGGAATAACTCTTCCAATATACAGTATCTTTCAGTATATAGGAAATTTGGCCAAATTTCTATTCATGCCAGTAATCAACGGCAAAATCTCCAAATCATCTCACCTTCAATGGTCAATCTCATTTCATAAAAGTCTGTTTATTTGTTTTGTTACTTGTTTTGACAGCTCTGATCCTCCGGGTGCAGACAAGAACAACAAACAAGCATGCAACGGTGAGACAAACAGAGGAGGAAGTTAAAAGAGAGGTTACAAATAGCCAAACGCTGATATATGGAAGGAATAAACGCCGGCACATTCTCCATGTTATCCCTGAGCCCAGCAGTTCCTCCTCTTTGATAGCAGTAGAACCAATTTACCCTCCGCCTTTCCCTATAGGACTTCATAAGGAGATAAAGCCCGTGTGCTATCAACTAGGCCTTTATGCCTTTCTGCACATCTGCAATAGGTGAGCTGGGTTCAAAGACGGGCACTGCCTGCAAACAGAAGGGGTTTCTGCATGGGCGGAGTGGGCAGAGATGGACAACTAAAGCACCATGACGTATGGTAACACTTATTGATGGCTGTACACTATTAAAGCTTTTGGAAATACTTTTGGAAAATCATTTCTAAAACATTTACAAAGCTATAGTCATTATTTCTTAATCAGTTATAAGCACCTATAATGATTCATGTTACTTATCACTCATTGGATATGGCTACACATATAGGACAACAAACCCAAATCCATTCCTAGCCATGATTCTTGGCATGCGTGGGTGTAGTGGTCGGCAGGTTGGGTGCATTTTTCAAATAAAGTTGCATGCACATGAATACTCCCTGATGAAATTTGATTCAGATTTTTCCTCCCTAAAATCCAGGCTCAAGACACTGACACTAGTATTTTCTCAATGTTGCCCAACGAAATAACAATTCTAATCTCAAGCCACTCCAAAATGGACAACGCAGCCCAAAACTGAACTAAAATCGTCACTTCTAGAAAGTCATGCAAGGGCAGTCCTCTTTCTGAGATGCATTTATTCCAAACGCTGGCACCATGATTGGAATAAAACTCATCTTCATCAAGTCAATTTGAGTGCACTTATTTGCATAGGCAACACCAGGAGAAGCAGGGGGTCCTAGGAGACGTGGAGGTGGTGGGATGAGGTCTGGTCTTGGAGGGATCGCGGCGCCTCACCTCGCTCTCGATTAGGAGCTGATTTGAGTCGGGCTCTAATTGTTTGAACCTTGACTGTGAGGATGTATGTAATTGCTCATTAGGAATTCCATACAAATTGGATCCAAGTTAATCCAACCAGGGGTTTACCGCTTTGCATTCCATAAAGACTATTTACAAATGTCGCCGAGCTGTTCACACGAGGGACTGCACTGTGCACGACAGCAAAACATGCCGGCTCCTACAACGCCTCCAAGAATATATTTTAAATTGCTTAAAGAGCATATTAACAGGTTTCATGTTCTTTCTCATAACTAATATAATGGGATAAAGTGGTCATAATTTTACAATAGTGAAGAGGCAAATAGAACATTTACTTATAGCCTTCATGGCACAGTATCCTTACGTGGCTGGTAACTATTGTTTTTTTTTTATTTCTATTTTGTTTATCTACATTTATTGAGTGTGTACTTAAATTTGATCCTAATGTTTAGCTTAATATGTCCTGGATTGTTATGTTTTTGCTTAGATATTTATGTTTTCAAATTACAAAGCATTTTCTTTTTCATTCTAACAAAATAGTAACCTTGGCACCTAGCACCTGCTGATAATGTGTCTGAGTTGAGTTCACATTATCAATCCTTTGGGGAAAGGAGGGACATTCAGTAGAAAACTTCGAGCTGATTGGGCAAAGTGTGGCCATATCCGGTAGGTAAAAAGACACAAAGCACCTCTTGCTCGTCGTGGATTAAGTAAAACTGATTTGATAGCAGCGACTATGTGTCCGTCCGCCTGTGCTGATGGGTTTATTCGGCTTTAGCTCGGCACTCCTTGCACTCATGATACCAGGAATTCTGTGTTACTGCGAGAATTTGCAAGGTCAACTAAATGTCTTTCTTTCATGGCTGAGATTGTTGTAGGTGAATAAAAAGAATTACCCTTGGGCGATCAATAATCTCGTCTTCTGCCACTTATTATGCTCTTTTCCAACAAAGAAGTATAAGCATGAGTGTAATTGTGTTGACTATGTCCTGGTGAAAGCCTAACCGGTCATATGCGTGGCCCACATAGCACTTTCATCTTTTATTTAAATTGCAAACAGTTTATTGTCTCCCTCCCTGCGGTGCAGCCCTGGTTAACTGGACTCATCTTTATATGGACATCAGATGAAAAATATATCTGTACGTGAATATTTCATGGCTTTTTTTATGGGAGTGCACAAAGCAAATGTATTAAAACGTCTCTTCTATTTTTACCTAAACACAAACAGCGTTCTCGCCGAGAGCACATGCACGACCGTAATAGCTCGCCGGCACGTAATATGATTGAATCCCTTTTAAAATTTGATCATTGTGCATCAATTATGAATGGAGAACACATATCCAGCATTTATACATTCATTTAACCAGCATAAATCTTAACTTTGCCTTTTGTCCAAATGTTTTAATAGTGTTTAGTTTGATGAATTGCACTTTACAACAGGGCACTTAACCATGTTATTTTCACCAGTGCTCAGCTTTTAGCCTGCTATTAGTCTGCCTCACTCGTTTGCTCGATGGCCTAATGTATCCACAAATCAAGGCTGCAGTAATTCATCAATTACCAGCAATGGTTACATCGCATTACCGTTCCAGTACACAGAATTTACATTTTAATTAGCGACAAATAACACGGCTACGACATTGGATTAATATACATCTGTGACAAGCGAAGAGAAGTTTGATCAGAATTATACAGTTACAGTAAAGCTATTATATAATATTTGTAATAAGCATGTGTAATGATGTGCTTTTGGGTCTCACTTTGTTCATTTAAGATGAAAATGATATGAAATATTTGTGTCCACATTGTACACACTGTTCATATCCAAAAGTTACTCAAGTGGCTGTGTTGTATTTGTATATAATAGTATGTAGATGGTTTCTTACTATTTTAACTAGACTGGCCTCATGTTGTAGTAGCCTCACTATAGCTACTAGATGACTGTTTATTTTTTTGAGCTTGCGCTAGCTTGCTAGTTAGCGTATTGGATATTTTAGCTCCAGGAGCAGCCAATTGTTGCTCAGTATAGAAATGCTATTCCTCTTTTGAAACATCTTTATTGGCCCTTTTTAGTCGCTGGGTTTATTTTACAGATGCATTTAGTCCCTAAGCATAATACGCTAAGAATCACCATTAGCGGTTAGCAGCGGGTTAGCGACATTTGGGGTGCGTACAGTGCTTAATTTGTAAATCCAGATTTTCAGGAACACTTGTGTACTGGGTGGATTTTATGGGGAAACAACCCAAAATAATTGCATATTTAAAAGTTGTTGGAGTATTTTATTTCCCGGATCCAATAAAGCTCAAAATTCCGATTTCCCGGAATGCGTTCCCCCAAAA
>OMNZ01048597.1:0-28801 GCA_900303255.1 Lesueurigobius sanzi | reverse complement strand
TGTTGAATTTATAGAAACGAGTTGCTCTTGATAGACAAGCACTATCCAAATATACAATAATATATGGTTTAAATGCACAATGATGACTTGATTTTAAATGTTTTGTTGCCCTAAATTTTCACAGTTCTCAGTGTCATCCACAATTTCAAACTTTTTACTCATTTTAGTTGGTAATTATTTCATTCATGCTTTAGTAATGGATTTGAATTTTAGCCCCTTTTTAGACCCGGTTGAGTCCTCGATCTAGTTGCACTTGGAAAGGCGGATATTTTATGAGGTGGTATTTATTAGTGCGAAAAGTGTGAGACCTGACCGTTGCCTCTGAAATGCATGTCACGAGAACCTGTGTTGGTCAACAGTTCAGCTTATTACTGTATATTGGTTTAGTTGTGGCTTAGTGCTTTGCTTTTCCTGATAATTTCCACAATTTGACCACTTTCCATCCATTATAGAGTGTTGGAATTTCTGCTAAATATTTCCTGAGTGGTTTGACAAGCTTAATGCTCATATCGTCTGTTACATAAGACCGTCAAGTGGAATCCCGACTGGAGTTTATTGCACTAAATTGTGGGAAAGTATGAAATATCAAAATGAATTGCTCCGACTTGTTACATCTGCTTAGAGTCAGGTTCCACCATAAACACTGGATAACCACAATGGCACTGACCTCATCTCGTACACAGCTGTCAGCTCCCTTCTTTCTGCACATGAAAACAATTACCTCACCAATAGTTGAATTTGGGGTGCCAAAAGAATGCTTAACCTCGGTATGAGGATTTCGTAGTACTTTAAGGAGCCGTGTAAAAGACAACAAATGGTTAAATTACCAATCATGACCATGTGTTAGCAAGTTTTTCGGGCCTTATGTCATTTGTTTTTATCGACCTTAGCAAGTGGAAACAAACACCTGGCACCAATGGCCACCAGATTTTCTGGAAACGCGTTATTTTCCACAAGTTAATTAAGGTGGAAAATGAGGAAAATGTGTCATTTGTATCCCGTGAAAATATGGACAACAATACAGTATAGTAATTGTCTTTTGATGAACATGTTTCACGTTTTAGTTAAGTTTAATTCTAGTCAATGAAGAGTCATGTAAGTGTAGTAAATTAAAGCTATAGACCATTTAGTAGGGATGGGAATTGATAAGATTTTATTGATATCAATGCCATCAATAATTTTGCCTATCGATTTGATGCTTTATGGATTGTCTTATCGATGCCTGACTTGTCTGTGTGTTGTGGGAAAAATGCTTTTGATAAAGTATATCAAAAACAGAAACCGCTTTATTTTTTTATTTCTTTAATTAAAAAAACGCTTATTTCTTTAAGTCAGAGGTCACAAAATGGTGGACCGGGGTCTGGATCTGGACCCCAACGTCGACCCGTCCAGACCCGAACCTATATCCGAACTTTGGACCTGACAGAGTAAATCCTCATTTGAGGCGGCTTTCACTCTCTCTCTCCCTGTCTTTCCAGGCAAGGTTTGAATATTGACCAGATTAACACAAAGGAACTTTACAGACCACTTTTCGTTTCGCTCAAAACAACCAAAAAATGACTTAGTTAAGGTCCGCTAAAGATTTAAACCGAGCGGCTGCTAATAATATGCGCATACGCAGCTCGCGCGATACACGCCGTCACCGGCCACATTTCGCCTATTTCCCTTTGTGTCCGGTCTCTGTATGAATAAATAAATATCTGTGGCCTGCAATTCATTAAAAAAATTACTATAGTGTACTTTTATTAACACATACTTGTAGTCAACATTTATCAATTTGAAAATGTTCTCTCTCCATAGAATTATACATTGTAGTTTAATTTTATTGAAGAGGTAATTTTCTAAATGTTTTAATGTTAAAATAGTATGTAATTATTATTATAAGGTTAGAATTAATTCACTCTGTTCAAAACACAGCTTTATTATCTTAAGAAAAAGTATTATATATAGTAATAGCCTAATTATAAAGTATTATTCCTATAACCGTAAATTGACCCTGCATGCTCCGGACCTTCGCTTGGCAATTTTTTTCCAAATTGGACCTTTAATTCATGACCCCTGCTTTAAGTTCTCCAAAATACTGTGGCTCCTGAAAAGTTAAGTTTTCCCAAAAAAAGTAAAATGTTGTATATTAACACTACTATAAATATGTGTCATTATAAACCTGGGAACTGTTGTTTAAAACTCTACAAACATGTTCTTAAACTTGCCAATGGGGAGCTAGGGCACTCAGCCTGACATCAGTCTAAATTTATATAATGGTAACATTTATACATACGGAATGCTTTTCAACAAGTGTCTGAAATATAGCACTTATTTGGTTTTACTTGTCGAGTGGAGGTTACAGAGCGGCAGCTATCGCCGATCGAAAACATGACATTTCTCTAATTTAATGCCATGAGTTGTGAGGTTTTTGTTGTTTGCATTGCTGTCTTGTTTTGTAAAATAAAGCCAGGCTTTAGACGCTTTTTGCTCCATGTTTGCTTTGTTTCTTCGACGCACTGTCACAGTCAACCCTGAGAACTACGTCATGACGCACACACGTGTCTAGCTCCGCGCTATGGCGTCCAAAAAGGGGGGAAAAAAGAGTTTTTTCAGAGCTGGAGCATCAATAAGGTTCGATAATGAAGCAGACATACGGTTCCAATGCTTTGGTCGAACAGAATCGGGTCGTCTACTTTTAGAACCGGTTCTCGATTCCCATCCCTACCATTTAGTCAACCAAGAAGACTCAAATACTTAAAGCCACACTATGTAACATTTTACTTAATAAACAATCAATCAAACTTTATTTATAAAGTGCTTTTCATACAAAAATGCAACCCAAAGTGCTTTTCAGAATAAAAACACATTAAAAGCAGAAACATTAATTTAGTATAATCCAAACTTTTTCACCACAAGTTTGGATATGGTTTCTATTTGTGGGTTGCTTATAATTAACTTTATTTATTTATTCCTTTATTGTCAACAAACATGTCATGGAGTCATCGTTTTAATCCCCACTACTGTTTTATTTTGGATGTACAGTAGCTGATGTGATAAGAGCTGGCTGTGATCTATCGCCACAGTTGTTTAGAGTTCATATGGTCTGTACAGTCCAGTCAGGAAATATTTGCTGTCCCCTCCCCTGCTCTGGGACAGGAAGTCATAAAGCAGGATCAAACACATGGCACTGCTCACCGCTCTGCCTCATGAACTGCCCCACGTCACTGGGAGAAGGCACGGAGGAGGACAACCAGTGACCCAAGGAATGCCAGACAAGGTAGCAGACACAATGATCGAATCCTGTCAGTCAAGTTAGCTGGGCCTACTTGTGTTTGATAGTTTTCATGTTTCATCAATAGCACCAATCAGATTTGCTATGTACATACAAATAGCACAGTATAAAGTTGATGTTACGTAAAAAAAAGTTCCACAATGGGTTTATAAAATACGTTAGTTAGCTGACTTTTACCAGCTTTGTAACTTAAATGTTGTATTTGTCATTGTCTCCCATTGAACTTCCCGGCCTGACAACTAGAACACAACTCGGAGGAAGCGTCTTTCCCAGCTCGGAGTTCCTACCTCTGAGTACCACTGGAAGCATATTTTAAGTGACCCAGTGGCCGTATGGGTGGATAGCATGGTAAGTAAAGTAAAGGCATACCATCCATCACAGTGGCCTCTATGAAGCTCCAGGATTAAGTGTAAGTGTCATAAAGGCTGCTGTGAGGCCATGCTAACCACCCATACAGTCAGAGTCACATAAAGGTCAAATATACACTAATATCAAGTTTGTGTAGGTTCTCAGTCGTACAGGAGTTCTCCATCGTAGGCAAAAAATCTTCAGTCTTCATCTGTACTCTGTAGTTGAAAAGTAGGACGCTTCGGTCTTAGTCCAAAGATACTACTCAGATCAACTACTCAATAGCAAAGAAATCTGCCAGTGGGTTATGACTGCCTGGACGAACGAGAGCCTTCACAAACGCCATTAGGTTAAGTAAAAAACCTCAAACAGACATGTACTCTTTTAACAACTGTACTACTGTCTTTCATCTCAGCTGCTCTGTTACCTTGAGTGTTTAACGCCAAATACTGAATTATTTATATCAGTATACAGTATGTACATGTTTCTGACATCATTGTTCAAAGACTATTCAGCACAAGTAATTGCACAAGATAGTCCAGTACAGTCCAGTACAGTTCAGTTATGCAACACCACTCAATTAGTCTGCTTGGATGAAACAAATCCTCCTCATCTTTTATCCTTAAGTTGGAAAAATAAAACCTCAACACTGAAAGCACCAGCAAAATGTGTTGTTTTCTTAATAAAATATTCACAGCAAAAATGTATACCTTAATGACTCCAGTTCAGAATATTTGAGATCATATACAGTACCTCACTGCATCCAACTTCAGGGTCACGGGTCCTAGACTAGATAAAAAAAAGATAATGCTTTTAGCCCTATTTTTGGAGACGTACTTTTCTGTTCTTAAAATGTCCACTGAAGCGCGGGACGACGAATATTATTAAGCACATTTGCCTCGGCCAGCATATTCCAAACACAATTGTTAGCCTCCATCTGCTTTGCCGGTTTAGAGTGTATTTTTTGTGCGTGCTCTCGCTGTGGGCTCCACTTCTTGACTCACCAACGCAAGATGCTTAGATCACTGCGGGGAGCTGGGCAGATGTCTGAGCAACACGGCAACATGCAAAACGTGCAGCACAGCGACCCAAAAATAACAGCTGCAGGACCCCGAGCTACTGATTAAGAGTCTCCGCTTTTGTACAGTCCGGGGAAATTACAGGCATATTTCTGTTCGCTAGCTTACAATCAGAGGACAGCAGAGGTGTGTTTAAGTCATGGGTTTGAGCTGAATATTTAGGCAGAAACTGTAAAAACATTCGATACACTGCAAAAACGTACAGTATCTGAAATAAGTGACATTTTCTTGTCTTTTCGCCCTTAAAATAAGAAACAAAACATCTTATTGCACCTGGAATAAGAAAAATGTTGCTATAGCACTTTATTTCACCTCATTTTGTTTGAACTAAGAAAAGAAAATCTTGGCAAGTCAGGCTTACTGAAATGAAGGTCAAATATTCTTAATTCCAGTCATTTTAACTCAAGAGAAAGGTTTTGCAGTGTATAGTTTTAGACCGTGCTGGGAGAGCCTCATAGACTGCAATGTAAACACCAACACTCAGTAAATCACTCGATAATAACTTACAGTATTTCAAGTATACAATATGCCCCTGTCCAGTGAAATGAAACGTATTTCCAAATGCACTGCCCGGGGCCCCCAAACTCGCATTAAACTTGGGCCACATAAAGCATGTTCCTCTACTCCAGCCATATCGATGATGGATTGTGAAAGCGTATGTGAAAAATGTATGAAATATTGTGTTCCCGTCTCACACCGAAGACATTGTGGTTTCGAGCCCTGAACTCACAACGCAGAGCCCCCTCTTTGGACGCACCGACACATAAGCTGTGCCTAGTGTTCTCATGGATTCTTTTCGAATAAATCAGCTTCCATGCACTTTCCTTGCAATAAGTATATTCTCGTTTTTCCTTTTCCATCTCAAAATAACTGGGGTGGTTGTTGACTGAAAACAAACTAATTCATTGACAGATTAGTATGGAAAAGACAGTCAGGAGTGAGAAACTGGTCAGGATATTGAATCAGCCTGGAACGCCTTCAAAAGGCAGGGTTGGGAATGATAAATGCCTTAAAACAAGCTCATTCAAGTTTTCACTTAGCTAAGGGCATGCTATCAAATCTATAAGCTTTATATTTGTATGATAAACACACTTTTAGCACAGAACTGCCCAGAACAGGCCCAACAAAATCCAAGAAATACAGATCTGGCCACTTCAGAAGGAGATTAAACATCCAAATTAAGAAACATTACGCAGAAAATTATGTGAAATACTACTCCAGACCGTTATGACATAGTTAAATGTTAATTGTCTTGTGAGCCTAAGCCACACTCCTAAAAGTCTAGCGGACATAAAATGATGAAAACATGATGTTAGTGACTGAACTGTGTGATCTTGTAGATGTTCTTGCTCTTGACAAACTATTTAGCCCTCAAAATTATTGGAATATTTGCGGGGAATGTGAACCGGGCCCAAACCTACATGGAAAAACGAGCTGAAGTCCCACATCATCCAAACCCCTTGTGACTGTGATGGTCAAACCAGCTGCTGTTTTTGTACCCGATGTCTCAGGTCACCTACATTTCTCTCAGCATATTTTCACCGGGCCCACTTCAAAACTTGTCCAATTACAAAAACAGGACGTCCGCAACTTTCTGACAGTGTATTCCAACCGATCCCTGCAGACGTTCTGGTGAAACGTTCAGAGAAGAGCTATGCAGGAAAGTAAGTGCGGTGAACTTATCTGTGGCTCTGAAACACAAGCAGCCTTTAGAACGACTGTAGCCATGATAGATTCAGAATACTATCCCCAAAAACATCAAGCCAAAAATGATAATTCCCTTTATTTTACTGCATGCCGCTGTCACAAAGCTTTCTCTATTCTTTCCCCTGTTCTGGCTAATCTTATGTTCCAGGACTGAATCTGCACAATAGTACGCACAACCGCATTGGACGAGCGCTTGCACAATCTGAAACCCCCCGCATGTGGAAAGCATTGAGTTAACTACACAATCACAATCTAAACAAACTGAAAGAACAAAATATGAGCTAAAAAGTGGCATTTGAATAAACTTTGCTTCATAATTGTCCACGTTCCCTGGAGTTATGTGGTTGGTAAATCTATCTGACTCTTCGAAACACATGCGTATCGTTCAGGAGCAGTCCAGGTCCCAGCACTGGCCACTGTAAAGACTAAACAGACTGAGCATGCTGGGAAACACAGCAAGGGCTCATTGTGTGGAGTTTGGACATCATCGCTGCCAAATGGAACATTGGGACAGGAGGCAAAGAGGACATATTGTGCTTACTTGGATGCAGCTCATGAAATATTACTGAAAGTATTACATATGCCATTTTTGTGTAAAATTGATAGACCAAAGGAGACATCGGCGGCCCTCCATAGTCGAATTTCTCCCCTATAGTCTAAAAATAAGATGATGAATAAAAAGATGAAGAATAAATTACACGTTTTGTTTCTTAAATTATAATAAAATGAGAAAATTATACTATACTGATTGCTAAGACCTGCAGGAAAGGCAGCAATGCTTTTGATGATGAGAAAAAAAGCTTGTGAAAGCATCTTTCCACGGCATTCCGCCCATACAATGTCTATGCTGAAAATCCTGCAGAAACATATACAGGAAATTAAACTATGTCTGCCATGAATCTGCTTAAATGCTACTAATCTATAAAATTGCACAAATAAAATGAACAGAGCATGTGACGGGGCATGGATATAATAAGCCTTTGTGTGGTCTTTCCCACAGAAAGCTACATCCACAGGGATTTGGGACGCTCGCTTCAGGCGGACAATCCCTGGGTTGGCCTTTACAGGCAGAGCTGCAAAATAAGGTTCCAACCCCCTAAAGACCGAGAGTGAGATCTGCGTTAACCCCGAAGTCATCAGGTCTATAGGATTCCACACATTACTCTCATGTGACTGACATTCCAGGACCATCCCAGTAAGAATTAGTCACCATTTTATGTTGTAGCCATGCGCCTTAGGGAATACTGTGAGGTTCCGGGTGGATGAATAAACCAATTGTGATTTTAAACCTGAAATTAAATGAAGAATCCTTTTTACTTTTGGTTAAGGTCAGTTTTTGAGACTTTCATTTTTTAAATATCATGTACTTTTGCTAAAACCACTAAACTAGAAGATCAGGACTAAACCAAGACTAAATCATGACTAAACAAGACAAAACCAAGGCTAAATCAGGATTAAGGAATAAAGCATGCACTTGTGAGAAACTATAAATGTCCCCCTTATACAGTAGTTATTAGCAGTAGTTGTTTCTGTTTGTTTCGTAACTACTTCCTCATTCTTTGTCCAAAACATAACACATTTTTGTACAGTGACCCCCTCCTCCTGTCAAACTGCACACACTCCCAATTATTATTCCTGAACCCTGACTTCTCTCCAGACAAAGGGCTGTAGGTCATTAATGTATAGCGGGGATTGGCTGGGCCTCTCTGGAGAACGCTTCATTTCTCTGTCTGTGATGAGATGCTTTGTTCTCTCTTTAACTCTCTCAGCAGCCCATAATTGGCCACCATCTGGGGCCCTCGTCCCTATATTCTCTTCCTCTTGCCCTCTCCACATGTGCTGCATATGCACGTTCGTGGACGGAAATCGTACATCTGTTGTCGATCCGGTGCAGTTTTCGAAAAGTGTTATGCAACATTCTAACAAGGGCCGATTATGGGGCGAGATTTCGGCGAAGACAATTGTCACATACCAGGTTTATATGACCATTATCGACAAAGCATTTGGTGTTCATGGTCCATATACTACAAATGTTCGTCATACTTTCCTGTGTGAATGTGGTATTGTGCCAGTGTAATTACTACTGTATTGTTATAACAAATAAATAGATTGTGAAGTATTTTGCGGTTGATAAGGTCACCTTTCTGAAGTGATTGGTAAATATGCTTTGAGGGGACTATTGTCTTTCATTTTTTGTGCAATCTCTACATTGGTTTGCCTTTTTAAAGAAGGAAAGAAGGGGTATAATGCTTTTTGAAGGTATTTGGCAATTCTCTCAAATATATCTTGGTCATTATCTTACACTTTGTTCCAGTGATGTGTTTTATATGGCTATTGATCGGTTGCTGCAAAGGGCACTTACACATGGCGCAGCGGCTAAAATTTAACCTTTCACGTCGTCGGTTGGGGTTTGATTCCAGACTGGATCATGTCTTTTTAGCCCTTTCATGAGTATTAATATATTTTAGGTTGCAGTTTTGCCTTTTATTATAGCCGGATGTGTTCATATTGTAATATGTACGATGTTCCCCACGCCGATGTCCCTCGCATTTTAAAAGGTCCCGATGTTCCCCCGGCGCCATGCGGCCACGGGCCCGCACCACGCACCTGCCTTTGCTGGGTCAGTTTCAGCAGCATGAGTTACAGAGCGGAGCAGGGAGTGCGTAAAGGCGGTTGAAATAGGCCATCGACCACAATTCTGTTGGGTGGGCCACAGACTAAAGTGCTGCGTATGGGCAGCTCACCTGAAGTAATAACCCCAAGTAAACAGTCAAACAACAGCTCCAAATACTTTATCTAGATTTTTGGGGTTTTATTAAGAAAAAAGGTAGCAGCCGCAAAACTGCTATTTCCTGGGCAACAATAGCACTGCTTATTTAGAAAATGCTATATTCATCTAAAACATCTAAAACAGCTCATGCTAAACCTGTATTTCCGGATTCTATGAGCAAATACTCCATAAGCCTCTTGCAGCTAAAAGGAGCAACACAAAAAAAACATGAAATGTCTTTTATCCCACAAGCATTAAGATGTTTTTATTCTCTTGTGTTGGCACATTTCAGGTTAAACATTTTGTTCTTTCCTGCTATGTCAATGTTTAACAAACCTATAAGCCCGGCCCTTAAAATGATCGAGATATTTAAAGATTTAAATATACTGCGTAGGTCATTAGTCTGTGAGTGTCAGCAATTAACTTCACATTGTCAAAGTCTCCAGCCCAAAATGGCTGAGATAAGCTCCAGACAGATGTGACCTCTAAAAGCAATAAGCACCAGAGCAAAGATAAAATAATAATTTAATAATTCGTCAGAGCAGTCTTTATTGTACAAAGACGTCATAAGAATATAGCGGGCAACTTGGTATCACTTCTTTTCTTCTTCTTTTTCTTCATTGATAAAACAGCACAGGGTGAAAGGGGGTGAAGAGCAGGGCGAGTCCTTCTCATTTATTTAACCAAAAGCTCAATATTCCTCAACAACTGAAGTGTATCGAGTAGTGGTGTAAGACAACACTAAAAGAACAGCATGTGTCTATTTTTGTTTGAAGTAGAATAATCCCTTATGACTTATGCAGTAGAAATTCTGTTATGCATCTACTAGTTTCTTTCTGCTCTTTGTGAACAAGAACAGTGAACCCCGCTGTCAGAATTGCGCTGTCAGAAGTCTGAATTGATGCTTAATTTTGAACATCAATCTGCTTATTGCTTTAAAAATTTAAGAGCAGAAATAAGAAGCTTACCCATCAGGGCTCTGGCACATGAATAATAGAACTGATCAATGCCTTCTGTTTAGTGTTAACAATGACAAGCCTTGTCACCAGAGTTTCCCCACCGTCATGTTTGCAGGAGAAGAAGATGCTGCTCTGCGGACGTTTGCGTGATCCATGACTGCCTTTTTTGAACGTAGGTAGTTATTTAGGGCATGTAGGTCCCAAGTGGCAGCACTAACAAATGTCTGAGTAAGTAAAGCATGTCACAGAGTTACATTCTTTGGGAGGGAAGATGACTGAAAAATCCATCAAACAGCGACATATAAGCTTGGCTGATCAAGGATGGCGCGACGAGGAAGTTTGCTTAATTGGGGCTCATCAATAAAACGCAACATATGCTCCAGACTTTGAAGGATAAGACTCATTAAAAAACATAGGCACAACAAGGATGAGACGGTGGGGTTCTTTATTTGGCAGAACATAGTTTCCACTAACTGTATCTACACCTCCTGAAGTTAAATACTGTATGTCCCAAACAATTATGCACTAACCTATTTGAAGGTTATTGAAGTAGCTAAAATTGTACTCAGGTCATTATGTAGGAGCTGCAAGATCAATCACATTTGAGTTGAAATTGCAATGTGCAAAGAGCAAATCGCAAGACTCCAATTATTAACACATTGATTGCCGCGCTGTTTTTGGGATTTATCCCAAAAAACAGCAATCCAGACCATTTTTCATGATATTTGTAGCACCACAGCGTATTCTATGTTAGGCCTATGGCCACATACTATAACTCGTTTGAAAGGTGAGACTCTAAGCTCTCAGTGGATGAAAACCTTTTATTTCTACGTGCCTCGGTTCCTGAGAAAAGTTAAGATAAAAAGAGGCTGTTTTCCTCAAAATCAAGTTTTCACACCTTCTCATATTTTAAGTTACTCATTGCTGCTACATTTTAAGTCTGATGTGTGATTTGGCATATTACATATTTTTGTCAATATAGGGCCTCCTCATTCCCTCTTGCCCCTGTCCCTGTAGTGTCTAGAAACGGCTCTGTATAACCAACACTAGACGCCACCACAATATGGGCAACAAAAGTGTCCAGGGGAGGAGAGGGTGGAGCCTTCTTTGTTCGGGAATGCACACACCCCGCTGGAAAACACCTCAGACAATGAGACAAAGACTAATAAACAGCAGGTAATGCGGGAGGCGGGAGTTATTGATATCATTTACAATGCATTAGCCCATCACCCATTCGCGGGACGTCCCGGGGGCTCTACACGGTCCCATCTGTTACCGTATGTGTGTGACAGTCGTGTGTGCGTGGGGCAGCAGGATTACATACTAGAACAGGAACATGACAGATCACAGGGCCAAGTGACAAGGGCTAGTCACAAAATAGATGGTTCACAGTATTAGGCGGTAATTTATATTAATACAGACACCAGCCAAGCGTGAAGTCACAGGGACGGAAGAGCAAGCACGCAAGCTTATTAGAAAAACGCACTGGGCTGTGTGGGGTAAAACAAATGCTACATGGAATTCCAGCAGCCTGTGCGCCCCGAGGGATTCTGGGAGAAAATGACAATGAGGAATAAAGGAATTCAGAGGGTAGTAAAAATTTGGCCCCCGTCAGATTAATGATATGAAACTGAAAATGAGGCCAGACAAAAGACATTAGAACTAGATTTGGTGCCTTGCAGTTACAAAGCACCATCAAAGAGCCAACTGTGATTTCAGGTTTTGATCACGACTCATAAAGTATATGCCGTGAAGAAGATGCTGCAGGAAAATTAATAAATGCTTTGTTAAGAAGTGAAAGTGGTCACGATGTTAATGAGGAAATATGCACTACTAAAGGAGAGGCCAAAACAAAACTGAAAAATCTGAGTAAATCACATTCAAAATGTCTAATATGTACTGTATCTTACTTTAGGATTCCATCTCATACTTTAACTTTAAAGCATAAGAAAAAGGCAGTATTTATTTTCACAGCACCTGCTGACATTTTGCATGACGTGATCATGATATGTACAAAAATACATTTTTGCCAAAACTGAAATGTGAAACCTGAACTCTGAGAGGAAACAAATGTGTTTGGCACATGTCAACACTGTGACAGCAAGAATGGTATAATGAAGAATTTGGGATATACAGTAGATGGAAGTCTTAGCCAAGACGTAAAATTGTATTCACTCACTATTGGTTATCTTCTTGATAACAAATACACTAACATTACATTTTAGCCTGTGTTTAATCCTACTATGCACAGTATATGTGCTTGTCATTGATTGTATGTAAACCCTGTTTAAAGTACTGTATAATGTACAACAAAAGCTGAGGAAGAGGAACAAAGAGTACAACAACTTCTGCTTCAAAAGTATGAAAATAATATGCATCAAAATATGCCAGAATATGCCAGGAGTTATTATTTTATTTTGATATTCATGTAGACAGGGACAATTGAATCAAGACATGCCTATTGTATAAATAGCAAAAATAATAAGACACACAATAACTCACACTTTGTTTTGAATGCTGGCCAACTTAGAACACACATTCTTACCCTGTTGTATGTGTCGATTACAGTTTGCTGACGCTGGCACGCTGTTAGTGGAAATGCAGAGCGATTGGATCAGAATTCAAGGCCTGTACTTTCCCAGCTGGAGCGGAGCCACAGGTCACTGTTCATTTACCAGAGGCCCACTATTAGCCTCAAACATTTCACCAACACAGCCCTCAATGTTAACGTCATCCCTCTCATCTAATGCTTCTCGTAGACGGAAGAGTTCCGGCTTTTAAGCGGGTAAGAAGCCCACCTCAAACTTTACAACCCCTCAGTCGCACTCCGTTTTACAGTAACCCCGGCTAATGCATGTAAAGGCCCTATTTGACTGCTCCAGTTCAGACAAGTCCAAAGAGCTGCCAGGAACCAGTCAATGCCCCTTCATCTCGAGGTCCTATCGTGATCCAGTTACAGATTATTGGGGCACGGCAGCACTGCAGGGCCTTTGACATGTGCTCACCCCAGAAAGCAAACCAATAAAAACAGCCCTCCAGCGATGCACCGAGGCAAGATGGAGAGGGAAGAAAGGGAAGGGATACAGAAGAGCATGGTGACATAACTCCATGTCAGGATGTCAAGGCCTGCACAGAACATGTAGTTCTCTTACACAGCACATGCATACACTATGTGATGCAAGACGATCCGTGAGCTTGTGAAATAAATGGTACATGTTTGGTAAATGTGTGGCAGCCATTGGTAGTAAATGTAATGAATGGCATCATCTCACTGGAATTCTCATGGTTTGGTTGGAGTTAAAAAGGAAAAGATGTGAACGGGGATATTTTTCCTTCACTTTGCTATTTTACACATTCATTATGCACTAAAAAGTGACTCAGATGCAAAACGTAATTAAAATTGAGATTTTGATTATAGAGCTTACAGCTATTAGTTATCCATGACTAACTGTACCATACCGACATAAATCTATGAACTTACTGCTGTGAATTATGGCTTAAAACATCCTCCCCAGATAAGGCTGGTGTTTTTCATTGAGAAAGCTGCTACATAAATATACCCACCCCACTGGTACCACACAAGTAGAATATTTTCAATAAACTTTGGCTGATGAGTTAGGGAGCTTGAGATAAGATAATGGCTTCTTTTTTTCTTTTTTTCAATGAAAGAGAGGAATTTTTGTATATGGCTTGTGTCAAATCTAAGAATCTAACTATTGTTCAATGAATCAGACCAATCAAAATGCATACAAGGTTTAACATCCTCAAAAGTTAATTTGTAGATTAGTTTATATGATTCAAATTCAGAATATTTATCAAATATGAGATGTTTTGACTAGTTGGAATTTAGTCCAGGCTTTAGTCAGGTAGCAGCAAGTCAAATTTAATTCTTTTTAATGCCATTTTAATGCCCAGATTCTAAATTTTTAATGCCAGAAATGCCACAAATTGGTGCGTATTCAATATTAATTTCCATATTTAGTACAAATTTTGACACAACTGACAACCTTTGAACAGAAATAGTGTATAACTTCTTTCCAAAAAGCAGTATAGACACTATTTTTGGATTTTTTGCCAAACTTCTGCAGTAAAACTAGTTGAACAATGTCTTTATTTTCCAAGAATGTTTGATTTAATTCCAGTCTGAATTCTATTTAAGGCCTTATTTTTGACACAATTCATTTAATGACTTTTAATGCTTTATAATGCCGCGCGGAAACCCTGTAGTCGCTCATTTTCAAATATTTTAAACCCATGCTTGATGTTTTGTTTTTGTAGTGCCAAATCACTGTGCCAAATGAGGACAGACGTACAGTACATTGCCCATGAGCGCTTTTTCAGTGTCTTCTGTTAAACCAGTCAGTAAAAACATTCACCTGAAAAGCCTTTTGCCTCTACGAAGACGGCCCAAATGTCTGACAGCGCTGGTGGGTGTATGAAAGAAAACCAATTTCCCCGTGATAAGATTTAAATGTAAGTGGTGTGCCCAGAGGGACGACAGGCGGTGTATGTGTGCGAGAGCAGATAAAAGCATCTCTGGCTCCGACGGGGAAAGATGCGCTTGTGTGAAAACAAAGCAGTGCGGCCGTTAGCTCCGACTGTTACATAAGTGTCCCTCTGAAGACGCGAGGAGCAGGAGAGGAGCAGCTCCGCACGGCTCACGATCCAAGCCACGCACCACAGTCTTCCGCTCAGAACTGGCCCAGTACTCGCCGTCCTCCCTGACAACATGTGAACAATCGATCGCCTGCGAGAAAAACAGCTAGGGCCTACGAGGAGAAATCAGGTCGTGAGCTTTAAGAAGTCAACACAGTCCATCCATCTTGGAAACTATCGCATCTCCCTTTGATAATCAGTCATGCACGCGTCAGGAATGTGAAGAGAATTGGACAAAGTTTTAGATTTACAACGCAAAAAGGTGGGAAAACAAAACAAAACTCGAAGTACTGCAGGTACTATCTCGCAAGTGTCAGAGCACAGTTGCAAGGCAAGTTTTATCGTAGAGCCCGACGCAAGATGGCAGATAAAAACAATCCATAAACGTACTTGTAATCTTTACTTCAGAACAATAAAGGCGATAAGTGGAGATAATATGCTTTCAGTTGTTATATGCACAGCTAAATAGAACTGTTTTCAGCCTGAATTTGACCATTGTCATAGTTGAGGCCTGTCCCACATCTTCTGGAAGACTGGTCCAGATTTTTAGCTGCATAAAATGAAACAAAGCCTCAGCGTGTTTAGTCCCGACTCATTAGCATTGCTCCCAGACTACTAAATGCCCCAATCAAAATAGACGTAAAACATTTATATATCACAATGGTAGAAACATTTTTTTGTGTCAATAATCTCCGTTTTAAAAACTGCAGTTGTCAGAATATACTACTGACAACAAGTTAGAAATGCTATTCCCCAAGTAAAGCGTCTGAATCAGGGACAGGTATGGATCCATTTAACTTGCCAGGAGACTTTAGCGAAACGATCTGTGTTTCAGCTTTGAGCGACAGGACTCGAAGTGGCACGCTGTTGCCATTTACCAAAGGATTAGCAGACATGACCTGGACTTCAGAGGTTATCTGCTTCGGAGGCGCCAAGAATGGAAATAAACGGTGGTGTTATTCCCCTGCAGACCAAAATGTCCGGCTCAGGTTTTTTACAATCTTACATCTTTTTTATCAGGACCCATTTCTACTTTAGTTCCTGTTTGAATGTTTCCTAACTTGCTCTACAACTTCTAGCATAATCAAGGCATATGAACATATTTTCTATTGTAAGTATCAAGAAAAACGGTTTGACAATTAAAATTCCATTCATCTGGCAACCCCATAAATCACCTTAGCCTTTTACAACTAACTGCACTGGCTGCCCAATACATCTATGTCATAGCACCATTGATTCTGGTAACTCTGACTCACAGCACGACCTGTTCCTTAGTCACTGTCTAAATAACATGGGATGACAACACTGGTGTACTCGCAAAGTCCAACCAGCGGCCTCGCTATAAAAGACTCAAAAGTTCCCGTCACGAAATGCCCATTTAAGGTCAGTCAGAATCCCCCCGTCTTGTTAAATAAATCTGAGGGGTCTCCAGAGAGCGAACCCAAACACCAGGGGCTCCTTCCAAACCGTGTCTCAGCAAAGCAAACAGTTCAGCTCCGACTGAGGTTCTCCTGAGGTGCCGATGTTGACTTTAGGAGATTGATGTGTTAGCAGCGGTAAAAAGCTGACATGGTATCTGTAACGCGGGGACAGGACGCTTCCACGATACGTTTGAGGGGATAAACGTCTTCCGAGTAAAGAGACGATATGTTATGCCTTTTACATTTACAGACCTTGGACAAAACCCAGAAACCCAGGGTTACGCAATAAAAATGAATCACACTAGAAAATTGCAATTTGAATGCTTTGGCACAGCAATATCCTTTGAATAATAAAATATTCTGGGGCCTAATGTTAACCTTGTAGTTTAGCCCTCAACAAGCTCAAGAAATGCATGAGTCTTGAAAATCATACATTATTCTTGTTCATATTTTGGTGATTGCTCCAAAAGACACATTGAACAAAATCTTAATTTAAAAACATAACTCAATAATCCCAATTGTAATACGGGTTAGAAGTTGGGTATTTTTATCAATTCTGCAGCTCTAGACGAAACAAAGAATAGCTATTTGTGTAGGTAAATTGGTTAAACTGCTTAAATGCCTTTTTTGAAATACATTTTGAATCACATGGATCAACCATATAAGCAGGTTTTATGTTTTTGCTGCTGTAGTTGATTGAGTTAAATTGATTTCCTTTAACTTTTCCTTCACTGTCTGACTTATTGAATTTGTTCATCGACAGCATGTCCCTTCAGGGCTACCATAGTAAGAAGCAGTGTGATGTCAACATAAATCTCACACACTTCATCATCTTATATTGTATTTCTGTACTACATGATACATCAAGCACCAATATACTATAGGCTTGGGTTTTTAGTTTATAGTAACCTAGCACCTAACATGGGCAATCATTTTAGTGAGCTACAAATCTTTCCTGGGGAACATTTTTAAATATTTATCTGCTTAAACGCACATAAACACCCCGAGTCTGTCAGAATGAGTTATTTTGATAATATTTTAGCTTTAAAGGATGATTTAATGTTTATTCAACTATAATATTGTATTTTACTTTATTTATACTTCATTCAATTACATTTTATGCCGTCGCTTGGCATCATTGATTGATAGTTGGTCCTGACACCATTCCAGTTGAGAACCACTGCACTAAATAACATTTAATGACTGAAAGTTATATTTATTTCTGTCAAGACTTTATGGATTATCAAAAAAAATTCCCAGCCTCTTAACTCTGGGACAGAACATGCCATTCTCTCGTGTATCTGCTCTCTTCACATTTCCCCGTCTTTCTCTCAAAGCCGGCCAACAAACATGTGGTTTACTTATTTGTTTTTTTTGCCTGTTTTTTTGGGTTGATGTGGATGTTCCCAGATGGAGGAGTGGAGCGTAGACGTCTCGGTGACATGCAGCTGCATCAGAGAGGGTGGCCTTTATGGTCGTATAAAATCAAATGTTCAAACCGCTTACGAGAAAACACGGCACACTCGCGTCTATTAAAGTGCAGAATAAAAAGATGCAGATTTAAAAGCTCTGGCATTCTTTATTATGCGTTTAAAAAGTAATGAAGAAGTCGCAAAACACTTTACAGCAGGCGTGTCAAAATGGAGAACCAGGGAGCAAACGAGGATCGACCATTTTAGTGGCTTAGAATATTCCCTCATTTCACCTGAAGTTTAAGGAATGTTGGGCTCAGAGGCTTTAATGGATAAGACTATTTGCAAATTGTAACCGCAGGACACAAGCTTTAGACTAAATGAATCAACAAACACATAGTACAGAGTGTGTGACAAACATTTTTGAATATTCAGTTCCTCGTGTTTTTGTCATGTCCAGAAGCGTTGACATTTGAGGGAAAACTTAAATATGAACTGTTTAACTGATACAAGAATCACATTCATTTCAGAACATATTTGTAGAGCTCCAACTTATAGGGATAGTACGTTTTGAACATAATTTGACTTCATAGCCGTGATTTCGCTAGGGATAATTTCTCTCTGTCATTTTGCAGGACGGGGTTGTAAAAAACCCTCATTAATGAATCTGTAATTATATGCAGATTTCATGTATATAGCCTATTATTTACTGTATGTTGGGTTAAGATTACAGGATAAATTATGCTAAACTAAACATGATTTCTGAACAGAATTATGGAAACATGTTAAAACTTCTCCGTAAAAAAGGTTGATGATGTGTTTAGAGCCTCACCTGTGTTAATATTAAGCTTCATATGAAATGCGAAGAGCTTATTATCAGCAGCGGACAAAATGAGGCAATATTCAGCTGTTCACATCGGTCCGTGATCTGATCTCTCACCTCCTCGCACCACGCCTCTCTCTTTATCTCTCTCCACTCTCATTATTACATTTGTACAGTTATTTTCCAATTCGCTCTTTCTGTCCACGATGTGAGTAAAGCAGCAGTAAAAGCCTGTTCGATTGCCGTAAAGAAAATAGAAAATGAAACTATGTGGCAGTAGCACAAATTAGCAGTAGCAACAATTTTCTTGTAGCTCCGAAGCCGCCGTCAGAGACAGAGCAGCGCTGCCTTGTTTGTTGTTTGATTATGGATTGATTTAGTCTTCAAAATGATCCGTCACAGTCGCGGCTAGAAATATTGCGTAAAAGACGGATCATTTCCGATTACTGTAACCTCTGTCTCAAATGTTGTTGTTTGCGAAGGATAGGTACTGTCTAAACCAAATCCGGCCCTTCAAGGGGTTTGATTCGGCCCTCGAGATGTTATTTCAATTTATTTGTGACTGAATAGACTGTCAGAAGTACCAAAGAAAGCCAAAACAGCATGCCCTACTCAAAAGCACTGTAATTAAAGGATATAAAAAAGATAGATCTGTTTAAATTTGGTCTTTACATGTGAAACAATATTGCATTTGGCCCTTTGTTGCCTAGTTTGGCCCTCCATGGAAAAAAACTGTGGTCACCCCTAGTCTAAACAATTGCAGTCTATGGTATAGGGTTTATACATGTAGTGGCAAGTCAAATTGAATGCTTTTCAATGCCATTTTAATGCCCAAATACTAATTTTTTAATGCTACAAATTTGATACAATGGACAACTTTTGCCCAGAAATACAGTATGATTTCTCCCAAACTCCAGTCTAGACCCTAATGTTTGTATTTTTGACAAACTTGCTGTAAAATGCTGTAAAATTAGTTGAGCAAGGTCATTATCTTCCAAGAACTTTTGATTTAATGCTTTTTAATGCCCTGCGGAAACCCTGTAAAACATGAACCACTGCTCATGTACTCGGGCGTACAAATCAGTGTATTATTCTTCAAGCTAGTTCTTCACCGTTCCTGACTCTGTGACTCGATTATCACAGTGAGGACGAGGCGCTAGAACAACTTGTACAGCTCTTAATGAACTTCGTGTGCGAGTTCAGAGACTATGACTCAGTCTGCTCTCAGGTGAATTGTTCTCATCTCTCGCGAAGCATCTGTTTACGGGCACACGTACAAACTGCCAAGGCTGCACCGCATTAAGATGCAGTGAATAAGAGCGAGCGTCTCTGAGGTGCACTCCTGCCTCCCAGCCTCGGCTCCTCGGGGACAATCAAAGGAAGCATTCAAGGACACTGCACGTCAAAGAGGAGAAGAGAAAACTGCAGAGTGGAATATCAGCCCATGTTTTAACACCAACACTAAAATCAAACTCAAATATAATAAGAAAGAACAAGGGAACCATGGGTGATGGAAGTTATTTGGGGGTTTTGCTTTGAAATAAACTGCTCTGAGTGATTCACGTCTGCCCCACTTTCTATTTCTGACAGGAAGCATGCTTTGCCAAAGAAACCTGCTATGGATTTGGCATTAATGTGCAAGAACAAATGGAAAGAGTAAATCGATTTGCTCGGTTTGATTTCCTGCTGTTTGAAGACATTTCAGAAACAGACTTAAATTACAGGTTGTAAATTGTGGATACTTTTTACCCATCTGTGTAAAAGATTTTCTAGGTAAATCAAATTGGTTTTGTAGTTTGAAAATAGCTTAGCACAGTAAATCAGGGTTGACATATGACATTATTTGAATTCAAGATATTCCGCTTGTATTTTTGGCAGTAAATTATGGAATTACATATGTTTTATGGCGATTTTTCATGTCCTAAGGCTTTATCAGACAGAAAAGGACAGTAGAGTGGAAATGGGAGACGAGTCGAAGAGTGCGGAAAGTGATGTAGCAATCGTCAGAGCTGGGAGTCCTTCTCATGACACTGAGGCTGGTAAGAGCCTGGCACATGTGCTGCAGCCTAAACCCCTAGGCCAGTGGCTCTCAAACTCCACTTTTAAGAGAAGATTTTATTTATGTTTTAGTATGCATTCGAGTTAGATGGTTTAATGATTTAGATGTGGTTTACACATTTTGCCACATTTAGGCCAATTATAAACTCTTTTTAGACCGGGTTTAGCCTTGATTGGGTCTTGGCCTGGTGGTATTAGGAAAGTCAAATCATTTATAAGGTAGTACTTGGTGAGAAAGTGAGAGAGTACCACTGCCCAATGCCGTTGTGTTGCACTGACAATATTTCAACAGGCACAAGAAAGCACTGATGTCTCCAGTCTGATCATATCAGACTGGAGCAGCAGAAGTGGATGCCCAGTGCCACAGAGGCAATTTGCAGACCCAATCAGGAACACGACTGAATTCAGGTTTCGCTTGACCAAAAAGTTGTGGAAAAAGTGACTTGACTGTAAACTTCAACAACCCAAACAACAGTGACTTAGCCACATTCACCAGAAACCTCAGATTCCTCAGCGCAGCAGCAGCAGCAGCAGCGGTGCGTTTACAAGAGTCTGAGAGGGATTTTATTGGGACGGTTCTCACAACAGGACTGGGGAAAACCCTCGGCAACATGACTCTAATAACGCAACCATCGTCATTAGAGGCCACCAGCGCAAACCCGCAGCTTTGTGAGGAGACAAGACAAATTAAGTCGAGTCACGTGTTTTGAAAGCTACCCAAAATAACTTGGACAACGTTCGCGGTGGAGGGCCTATACGCTGTGCACATTTTGACAAACTGCCCATTATTGGTGCTATAAAAAAACGTTGTGTACATTTCAGTGGTCACATACAGTTGACAGTTCTTCCGCACTTACCTGCACTTGTCCTTTGCCCATGATCTTGTCCACGATCTCGTTGTCGTCTTTGTTGAGCATGCTTTTGTCGTAGCACTTCTCATAACACAGGATCCGCAGGAACTGGGAGCCCTCCAACTCGATCTCGAACTCCTACAAACAATACGAAGGAAGGAGTTATCAGCCATGACTGTATAACGGCCGATTGTAGCGAAGATGTATGGACGATATAGTTGACTGACTTCATTCCACTGTGGCTCTGTGGTGTCTCTGAACACTCTGGTCTTGGCTTTGCTGACGAAGTACCCAAACGAGTCCACTTCCAGGGTGCAGTATAAATCTGAAAAGATGATAAAAAAATAAAGCTAGTATGTCATCTTTATGAGAATATGATTGATACGTTAAGAAAGAAGTGTAAAAACGAGGATCAGTAAATCAGTTTATCTTCACATAATAAAAGGAAAGCTGTTAAAGTTATCACAGTCATTAAAGCAGATCTTTAGCAATCAGCTGCATGGCCTCATGGGTAATAATAATGTTATTATGCTTGACGTCCTTTGCATTGATTGCCTGCCAATAGCATTTGTTCTACAAAACAATTTGAGACTGATTGTATGCAGTGGCTGAGGTTTATGATTACATGCCGTTTGATTTTTTGCATTCTTTACAACCAGCAATAAGAATGTACAGTAATTGCAATCCTTTTGGTCTCAAATGTAAAAGCAATTAGCTGTTGTTGTAGAGCTGGAACAACTTGTAGATGATGCATGTCCATTTCGACGATAGAGAGCCTGCATCATTGTCTTTGTAAACAGAACCCACAACATCTCAGACTGACAAAACTGACTCGCCTTGTTAAAACTAATAATAACAAATGTCACAACTTTCTGATTTGCCTCACAGCCACTAAACAAGTGTGTACCGTTTCCAACAACCATCTTTGATTTAGAAAAATGGTGATGTTGTGTCAGTTGATGGGCACGTAGACACCCTCCCAGTCCCTGTCCAGTTCACATCTTCACACCTCACACTGGACCGTAGCGCCCATGGGACCAGCACACACCCAACTCTTACACGAGTCAATTAAAGTCAGGTAATGCGTTTCGGGGATCGCTGCGGAGGCGGGTACATGAGCTGTCTGTAAAGTGTCTAATAGGACGTCCTGAAGCTGGGCCCTGCTCCCTGGGGTTATCCTCAGTTTGACAACATGATGGATGGGCATACGACTCGACCTCTCACCGGGAAAAAGTCACAGGATTGGAGTACAGCAGAAGGTGTAATCTCACACAAACTATGAAGGAATGTGTTTACAAGGCAAGAAAGATGACACCGCCAACAATAATAAAGGTGAAGATATTTAACAAAAAGGTGAAACGCAGCAGATTTTTAAGAGGCGCCGTGAATTAAGGCTCAACGAATTTGGGAAGAGAAATCTAAAATCTAATGGTGATACACTCCAGATCGATTAACTGTCAGACGAATACAACAATCACATGCATTTTAACATGTCAAGGTCTAAACAACAGGGCTAAAAGGTGTGTACATACAGTAATTAGACCTTTTTAAAAAAAATTATTATTCATAACTAGAGAAGACAGAGAGAAGAGATATCTTGTTGTTTCGCAGAGGACATCATATTGCTAAAATAATTACAGCTTTTGCACTTGATACAGTATATGCAACCAATTATAATTCAATTGCAATTGACCTTGTATCCCAACTTTGTATATATGGGTGAATACTTGTGGGGGTTGGGGAGTTGGGTGGGTGAAGCGGAATCATTCTTTGTGTATATGGGCGAGTACTCGTGGGAATTGGTTCCAAGTTGTAAGGCGCTTTGTGTCACTGTGGGTGACAGGTGGTAGAGCGGGTCGTCTCATGAAGGGAAGGTCGGGGGTTCTAAGCCCGGCTCCTGCAGGTGCACACTGTTGCTGTGTCCTTGGGCAAGACACCTGCCTCGAGTGTCTGCCCACACTGGTGTATGAATGAGAGCGTGAATGAACCTCTTCCAATCTGTAGTTATTTTACTCAAAGACAAAAAGAAAATAACAATATACTGTATAATCTAATGGTCTATAAACAACAGCTAATCACTTTTCCCCCATAACTCAGAGATTGTGATTGTGAACAACCTTTGTGGATGCACCTCCTGCACACATTATTTTGCCTTGCTCTGTTTCCTGAAGCACTGTTGAAGCACCATTGTCACACCTGTCCAACACTTCTCTGTCCCAGTACAGTACAACACATGCCACCCATCTGGACTCGGGGCCATTTCGTTTGTTTTGGCTGCGTCCTGAAAAGCTGGGACATAATTACCCCCAATGAGGAGAGGATTAGTGGCAGCGGTGAAGGGGAAGTTCAGTGTAGGGGAATTCGGGGAAGGGTCCATCTGGGGGATATTAAAGCAAGTAAGACTCAGCGGTTATTGTAAGCTTCCGCTGCTTACGGATGTAGTAAATCTCGAGGCGATCACCTCAGAATGGCATCTGACGTTAAAAACATGAAAGTTAAGCTGGCCACAGTCTGGGTTAGAGAGATAACTTTAGCTCTGAGAAAACATGGAGTAGAGGCAAACCAATACACACCTGGCAAGTGCTGGGAAGTAGGTTCCTTGCATAAATATAGACCATATAAGCAAAACATTAGGACACCGACAGTTGGAGTGAATTACACAGAATATGCAAAGTAGTCGGGAAAACATGAGGAAGGAAGTAATCAACAACTAACAAATTGACCATTTTAATGCTAGCTCGACCAAACTTTTCTGACCGCAACCCTTAAAATTACCAGTTTAATATTTGCCACACAGTTAAATATGGTGTAATTATGTTTACTTTCTTTATTTTGATATTTGTCCTAATTTGCCTGAAGTATACTCGTATCAATCAGAGATACAACAAATGTTATCATTTTTAAATATTGTTTTGAAATCATCTTGTGCTTAGCCTCCTAGTCACTTTGGAAACCCCTGAGCAAGACAACAGAGCATCTTCAAATCCCAAGCTCTGATGATGCATGTATGTAACTACTAAAAAGAGTTACAATAAAGAACAACAGTTCATTTGTAGCAAGAAATAGGAGGCTGATGATCTTAGCATTTGAAATTACTGTATCTCTTCTAATTACAAGTACATAGGGTTTTTAAGGATCTCTACTAGACAAAATATTCTTCTTTCTTTCGTAGAAACTATTCTTACAACAAGGAAACTTTATGTACTGTTGAACTAAACTCAAACGAGGCCAGCTGTAGCATATTTAGCTTGGGCTCCGCTGTCCTCACTGTGGGGCCGGGAAAACTGTATGGAAGTAGGACAAACTACAAATCAGGCCGGAAGCTGCATCTGCGAGTTCCCATCACACTGGCAGGTCACCGCGATGTGCTCTCTGTGTGAACTGCTGGGACTCACTGGTCAGTCTGGGGCCTGTGCTCCCTGAAATCAAGAGGCTAATCCAATCCATCCTCTTCCATCTCAATTAAAAGCTTGTTGTGACTGTTGGGGCGCGCACGTGTCGGTGTATAGGGGTTTAATCCTGGCCCGGGGCGGCCCGGAGCGCGGGGTCAAACTGGGGGTTGACACAATAAGACGAGTGGTAATGGTTCAAGTCTGCGCGGTTTGGTCTATGTTCAAGTGTCGGTTTCTACGCAACTAAATACAGAAAAGCTAAATAAATGTATTGGACTGTATAATTGTATTGTTTTGATAGGAACCAGAAGGATGAAGCTAATAAAAGTATGTCAAACACTGTGCCGAGGGCTGAGTTCAATTACACGCCAGATTCATGAGATTATTAAGCTTTGGAGCAGCGCTAAGCCGACTATTTATTTTATTGGAACTCTGAGAACTTTATATATGAACACTGTGTCATATCATCCAGAATATCACATTTTGGCTTTTTTGGACCACCTTTGGTATGCAGCTATAAATTTAGTCGATTTAAAGCTAGACAAAAGTAAAACTTGGTATCAGTAAAGTAAAGGTAATGTCTACGTAGACTTTATTCTAGAGCAGTGGTTTCCAAAGTGGGGGTCGAGACCCACCAGGAGCACTGTGTCGGGGGTCACAAGATGATTTCAAGATGTACAAAAGAAAAATATTGATTGATTATGTATTTGATATAATTCTTCTTTGAAACTAGCTTAGATTTGTGAATTAGGGTCCAATAACAAAGTAAACAATGTAAATACTGTACATACTACTAAATGTGTAGGTTCATAGGTGCGATACCGTGGGAGCACCCACGGAAAATACTGAGTACCCACGTGTGCCAGACCGCCAGTAGCATAGGCGCCAAAATAATTCAGTAAATTTAACCTGTAAATCAGTCTTTTTTTATCGTTTGCTCACACTCGCGGGGTAAATCCCTGCACAGCCGCTGTCTGAACAGGCATCCTCGCTAGCTCAGCGGGCTAGACCAACATACCCGTAAGCATGAGGTTACGGGTTCAAACCGCGGCCAATTTTTTTTTCAGAGTCTGACTGGGCACCCACGGGAGAAAACATAAATCGCCGCCTATGTGTAGGTTCTCAATCGTACAGGAGTAAACCATTGTAGAAAAAGGTTCTCTATTTCAGCATCTGAACCCTATGCTTCACACAACTAAACGTTTCGCCCCTTATCCCAAGAGTTTCGTCACCAGACTGATGGAGTCAACCAGGTGGTCCTAATATCAACTAGAGGCCATATTGGTCCCACCCCTCTCTGTACCATTCCATCTCAAGACTACTTTTAAACCTTTGTTTTTACAGTGAGGGTCCCGGATTTAATAATTATAAAATTTTGGGGCCCTGGCCTGAAAAGTTTGAGAACCCCTTTTTCTGGAGTGTGTGGGTCGGTGTGTGCGTGTTGTGCATTGCCAATGGTGTGTGAATTCTCTTTTGTAAAATATGTTATTTTTTGTCTTGACTTACGACGCATCTTGGCCGTTATTGTAAATGACAAGTTGTTCTCAATTGCCTCGCCTCGTTAAATAACGTTAACCATTTAAGCAATTTTGCTATGCCATTGTTTTTTTGTGGAGGCATATTCACAGAAAATGAAACACATCTAACATGCATCACAACCCTAAATGCCAACTCTATTTAAGCTGCTGTATGATTTGTATCCTTATATATTTATTTGTAACATTATATTTGCAAATTGCTCAATAAACAAATGAAGTGAAATGAGAATAGCACAAATGTGTTACTATTTTCCTGAATCCCACCTATTGTTTCCTGCCAGTTGGACACAGAACAATGCCCCCAAATAATCAGTGTTATTGCTTCTGCTGGCAGCTGCCATAAAGTTCTTGTCACTGGCTCCTGTTGTCTCTGTAAAACTATGTCACCACCGGTTGTTGACATTTCGACGTTCAAAATTACTAGTTTTGTAGCAGCAGGTCATGTTTTTCTCAGGTTTGTTATTCCAAACAATGTTTTTGGAGCTTCTCGACTCCTGCGCCTTCCTCCGTGACCCAGTTTTCAGTCTTTGCCCCGGGCTGAATGGAAGCCCTCTCCCACTGGGGCAGCTCTGTGACAGAAATACCACAACTCCGATCAGATCATTCACTACCGCCTTTATGAGACTCTTCATCAGATTAAAGGGATTTCTGATGTGTTTCCTCTGACATAGCAAGGTGCTTTTTGAACAAATAAAGTGAATGAACTGAAACAAGGCTATTGAGGCTGTGTATATCGTAAACCACTCTGAAATGACCTATATCTGCAGTCATTAGAGTCGGATATTAAAATAATAATCACATGAATGTAACAGCAATCACATTCGCCACACAGTGCAGAGTTTGAAGAACAGAAATAACTGCAAGAGAAGAATGTCGTGATGCAAAACCCACATCTATCATTCACCACACGGCACCACACATGTATAATGTGCTATAACGGTGTCAACTGCACCATGCTACATCTATATTGAAGACAAAGGAGACACTCCCAGTCATTTGCATCTGACGGAATGCAATTTTAAGTTTTGTTTGAGGAGGAGGATTCCTTTTTGAACAGAGGAACACACTGTCTGAACATCAAGTTCACACAATCATCATTTTTGTACATTGATGTAAAAGAAATTAAATCTTTTACAGTATATTTAGATCCATTACTTGACAGAATAATGACCTTTATTCCAACATCCGCAGTGTAGAAAACAGATACAGTACTGCATGTCCCGTTTTACAAATGTCTATACATATTTTTCATTTGTTCTTGCACTTTACAAGTCACACCAATGAAACTAAAGTTATTTATTAATAATAATAATGCATTGGTTTTATATAGGGCTTTTCTGGACACTGAAAGACACTTTACATAGCACTATTCATTCACTCCATACTTGTTGGTGGTAAGATACTATTATAGCCACAGCTGCCCTGGGGTAGCCCTACCCTGCTTAGCTTCCGATGTCCACCGGCAAAGGTGGTATGGCGGTATATTTGATCAAAACAGAGACTTTTTTTTATAGCCCTGATTTAAATGTGGCAAAAACAACTATGCAATGTGCAAATTGTAGTTTTGTTTAAAAGGTACGCTATAGGGGAGACCGGGGCTATTTGTCACGCGGGGTAATATGCCACACTGCATTTTATAGCCACACTAGAGGGCGCTATATGGTACAAATACATATAGTATAGTATGTGTTTAAGCATTCTTCTTCTCTTCCAATCCAATTTTTTTCAAATGGACAGAAGACACTGAAGTCAGGGTACATTTTATAATTTTTATGCCTTTTCCAAACCCAAACTTTCAAGTCTGGGTTATTTTTGTGATGAGAGCTTTCCTTTTGTTGGTGTCACTCACATTAGACATTTATCTGAAAGACAAAGATTTAAGCTTTCATTTGAGCCATGTTGATATCATGCTAAAGCCATGTATTAGCTAGCTCACGCAGCTGTAAAGTGGACACTTGGGACAATTTGTCACACTTTCACTGGGGTTATTTGTCACATGTGACTCTTGTATCTCTCACAATTAAAGGGCCCGATCTTGCAGCGCAGCGTAGATGTCAAGCGCAGGTGACAAGTTGCAAATGCAACTTGAGATGCAACTTGTCACCTGCGCCGGTCTGAGAGGGGGCGGAGCTCCAGATGAATGAGGAAGAGTGAGGCGTGACCGGGCCTGACCCACCGCCCATATTCGTTCAAGGAATATAATATGAATAATCGCGAAGAATAAGCACAGGATTAATAAGAATAAAATTAATAACACATAACAATAACAGCAATAGGCCACTAAAACAAAATTATTAATAAACAGACATTGATTCTGACAACCTCTCCTTTCTGCCTATTCCTTGTTACATTTGCGGCATTTAACTCGTGCACGGAGGTTTTATAGGGCTATTTCAGGTGATACTATTTGTTCTTTCACATGGTTTTCACATTACACACATTATTTTCACATTATTTTATTTTATTGTTTTGTTTTTACGACTTTCACAAGTATTAATATAGTTTTGGTT
>OMNZ01048582.1:42464-54191 GCA_900303255.1 Lesueurigobius sanzi | reverse complement strand
CTGTATGAATTGAATTGTCTTGTCATAATATGTGTTTGTATGTGGAGCCTGTGTGCCCAAGACAAATTTCCCCTTGGGGACAAATAATAGAAATCTTGATCTTGATCTTGACCTCCGTGTTATTCCGCCTTAACATATAGTACCCATTTTATCCACCTAGAAAATTGACACGTTTCATTTTGTGAAACCATACTTGGATCGTCTAACTACTCACATAACTGTATTTAAATAGGGAAAACATGGAGGAGCTTGGTGGCTTCTAACTTCAACCTCTGAGAACCCCAATGGAATAGTTAGCGGAGGCTAAATGCTAACAACATCTTTGGTGTTCTTACGTTACAGAGGGCACGCTCAAAGTTCAGACAGGCACGCATCAACTCATCTAAGCTCATGTAAGAACACATCTCAGGATGAAAAATAGTGGCCTATTCCTTTAAGGTTAGGTTCAGGTTTCGGGTTAGTTTGGATTAGTAGCGTTGTCCTCAAATGTAGCTTTTCCATCCTGGGAAAAAAACCTTTAGCTGGCCGCGACACGAATGCACTTAAATAAATAGCAAAAAATGTAGTCACGTGATATGAATTGATGAATTAGAAGCAAGTTACAGTAAATAGCGAAAACAAATGAAAAATAGCACATTTTGCATAGTACCTTAAAAGTGACTTTCTTTCCCTTTCCATTTATGGAGAAATACATCATTCACTATTTATGCAAAAACATTAAAATGTCCATATTCTGATGTCCTTAATTCACTTATGTTGTCGTGCTCATTTGCGTAGCACTCACAGTGTAAACATAATTCTGGCCCTTGTTCAAGTCTCCCTCTGGGCTTAAATCAAACGCGGCGTAGTGATGAAGTGGGTCTGGTGTGTTACGGTGCCAACTGCTCAGCCTGGCGCCCCCCCCCCCCCCCCCCCCCCCCCCCCCCCCCCTCCCCTCCATCACCTGACCCCCACCACACCTGCGGCTGGAGGGGCAGAATCAGCCGCCGCCGCCGCCGCCGCAGATGGGCCACTTCTCCCGCGCTCTGGCTTTGTGTCCCCCCCCACTCGCGGCGCCTTAGTCCGGCACCACAAAGGAGCAGTCAGTGAAGAGGAGCGGCCGCCTTCTCCCTCAGTCAAATCCTGTCAAAGAGCGCTCTCAGGAGAGACGCAAATGCGGACGACCACAATGAACGTGCACCCGCGGACCGTGAAAGGAAGGACTACACCAGGACACTTATCAAACCTACGTGTACAACAAAGTCGCCGCGGCGCCCGGAAACTTATGCAAAGAAAGTGTGGCCAAAAAAGGCATTTGCAATTGTACAAAATGGCAGACATTATGCTTTGAGTGAAAAATGAGGAACTGCCATATTGTGTGGAAGCTGAAAGAATGGAGAAAAATCACACTGGCCTGGTTTACGACAAATAGATAGCTCTATTGATTTCCCTTGTACAGCGGCTGTCCATCGCTCACTGCTGTGATTACACTGACCTATTTCAGAAAAAAAAATTGCAGTCTATTATAGATTAAACCAACATGTCTAAAAAGAAAATACCGTCTTTTGCCGAACAAACAAACAGAAAGATGAAACATAACCTACAATACAGCCCAGCAAAAGATTGTGTCAATTTAGGAGCGTGTGTCGCCCGGAGAGAGGGGGATAACTTGTGGAAGTGTGTGGAGAATCAGACAAGCCAAACCTCGGCACCTCAATGGGAACACCATTGTTCACCTGGAACTCCATTGTCTGGGAGAAGAAAAAGGTACACTTTATGTATGTTTTTTTGTTGCCGAAGGAGATTGAAGATGTATGCATTGTAATAATCCCCAGGGGTGGAAATTAACCAAGTAAAAAGGACAAATTGTATTCTTTAATTGGCTTCAAAATAAAAGCATTCAGGATAGTGGATTAAACGTATGTATTTTTCAATGACGAACACCCGAAGAATGTAGTTTCCTCTGTTTGACTTGGTTTAGTCACAGTTTGCACCCATTTAGTCCTGTTTTAGACCTGCTTTAGTTATTTAGAGCTATTTAGACCTGGTTTAGGCATGGTTTAGTCCTGATTTACTGGTTTAGACTTGGTTTGGGCCATCGGGAAGCTGAACTCCCCGAAAGTGTTGATTGACAATAAAATGAGGTTGCAATGGTTTGTTCTAATTTCCGCCAGTAAAAAGGCCTTTTTCCTCCCTGTGGTGTAGCAAATAACATCAGAAATGGATAATCCCACATCAGTGACTTTGGAATATTTTGCTGCGTGAAACACATACGGCAGTAGCTGTATTTGAAAGCAGAGCCATTATTGGGGACTATAGGGCTTAAGAGGTTAACTACAAAACTTTGAAGTCGTGGATGTATCAGTTGTGGATACAGGATAATATGCAACAGCTCAACACTTTCTAATTGCACATTTTGTAATAATTTCAGCCAAAATAACCAAGAATATAGTTGATGATGATGATGTTGAGGTGGTGGGTAGGAATTATAGGATGGTAACTTTTCTACTGTATAAGTCACACTTTTTCAGATGGCTGGTCCTGCGACTTATACTCAGGTCTGATATACATATTAATTAATATGTTATGTTAGCATTCCGTACACCTATTCAGCCTGTTGTTCTCTATTCTATTATTATTATAACTTGCCTTTCAAGACGAAATGTCAGTAAATTTCCATTTTTTTAGCTGGTGGCGACTTATAGCCCAGAAAATACAGTAGGTTCATGGCTAATAATTAATTTGTTACCGGCCTAAACTAGCCAACGTTCAATGTCTTCTCTTTCAGAAATGATCAAATTATTTTCATATAAAAGGTGTTTTATAAGAAGAAAATATAAAAAAACATGTGTGATTTTGGTCAGATGAAAGGACTTTCAGCCATAAGAATAATATGGCAGGTATGTAGAGATCTTGTGGATTTTCTATTTTGAGATTTCTTTCAAAAACTCTCTCTCTCTCTAGAGTTGTATTGGCCCCTGCCCTCCATCTGAGATCATGACATCATCTAATTGTAGAACGTGAACACGACTTCTCATCCAACTGGGGGGAAAACATGTTGTAAAACTGTATAAATACATAATTCGGAGAGAAATACAAGCATAACTCCATTAAAGACAAGATTAAAAGAGAGAGGAACATCATACTGTAGAATCTGAAAGTAAAATGACTTCACATTTTGCTGGTACACGTGAGCGGCCCCGGCCCTGGATGGTTGGAGCGCACCTCCCCCCCCCCCGTCGTACCTGGGGACGTCCATTATCAGCTGTAGCTTAACAATGCTCTGGATGCACTTCCCACTGGAGTGCAACTAACAAATCCCCGCAGAGCTGATTCGAGGCAGCGCGTGATGAAATACCTTCAAACAGGCAGCCCGCGCCGAGCCCAGCCACAGCAGGAGCCGCGCCGCCCCGGGCCCTTCCACAGGAACCCGCCTCACGGCAAACTCAATTAGACAGCAACTGGGACGGATTATTCCCCCAAATTGGCAATATACCGCACCATTAAGGACCATAAATCTCATGTTTGATTAACTACTGGCTCCACCCCGCCATGTCACTGTAAAGAGATTTGGGCTGGGTTTAAGGTGAGACACTGCAGGTGAAGAGGGGGAAAATAACAATGTGATATCAATAAACTTTTTCTGTGTATTACTGACATAAATATGAGAAAAAATATACTGCAAGATTTTGTCAATTTATGTTTTTATATAAAAAATTGGAATTTTATGTGTAAAAATCACAAAATCTAAAGTAATGGATAAAGCCAGATTAAAATTTTTAATGTTTTATTTTATATATGATATATTAGTTACAAAGATTTGATCAGAGGGCATTTTTGATAAATTGCTTAGTGAATACATCTGTAAAAGTTCCAATTTTGCATTGTTTTTTGGGATTCAAAACTCAATAAATCAGGCTAGGAATTAATCCCTCTGAACAAATCTTCAGAATATAGTCCAAGACTGGGAAGTTTGGAGTCTGTTGGTGCCACTAAAGCAGGGGTCTTTTTTAGCTTTTTAGCTAAAAGAGCCAAAAAAAAGTCACACATATTAACATTTATTTCTGTAAGAGCCATACAATATTTTTTTTTTTACTCTGAATACAACAAAATTATTTTTTGGCAACGTTTTTATACTGGAGTTATCCAATACATAAAATAGTTCTTACTAGGGGTGTAACCATTTAGTTATGGAATAATAAATATTTATTATTAGGCAGTATTAATGATCTGTTTTTTTTTAATGATAAACAAAACAAAACCATGTGCCCCAATGTGAACAGCCTCTTGTTAAGTTTCACTTTGACGCCACAGAGCAGCCTTTGGTATTTGGACTGTTCCTGGACAACTTTATGTTCAGGAGAACCCTAAACAAGCCCACACTTTTTTAAAGAAATACTGTATAACCCCTATTACTCATTGAGTTAAGAAATGCCAGCTAAGATTTATCTGAGAGCCACATGCAGCCATCAAAAGAGCCACATCTGGCTCCCGAGCCATAGGTTCCCTACCCCTGCACTAAAGTGATGATCTCGATGTAAGAGTAAAGTAAAAATGTGACTAATTGAAAGTTGGCTTTATAGTTTAGCGTCTGCCTGTGCTCAAGATGTTGTCTGTGTATTTTCTTCACTACCTTGCCCCAGAGAGGATATTTTCATATATGATGTACAACGTTTTGCTGTGGACTTTATGCACTCCACATGGATACCAAACATGTCAATATTTATGCCTGGAGACGCGGGTGAGAGGAGCAAAAAGCGAAGGAAAAAGGCGCCGCTGGAGTCATTTCCTGGTCCGCGGCTCAGCGAAACTTCATAAAATAACCATCGTAAAGGGTGAGTTTGGGCATTTTTCTGCTTACACATGGTACCTATAAGAGACCGAACTACACAGAAACCTCGACATGGATGGATTCACCTGCTGTGTCTCGCCTTAAGACCCTCTAACTTGTGTCTACCGGTCACACTAACTGACCAGAAGAGCTTCTTTTGACTACAATTAGGTGAAAGTTTGTATGTTAAAAGATCAAAATGCAGTGTCTCCCCTTAAATAGTGTAAAATATACATGTTTTGTTTTGTTACGGTCAAGAGGAGAAAGAAAACAATACTTCTAAAATCACCCACTGTGAAAGTAATCCAGAGCGATAGCAAGATTCAACACTCCCAATGTGGTCCCGATAGTAAATGATCACAGCTGCATTTACATAGCACTTTTCGATCTCTTACGCAAGCTTCATCGACACGTGCGGCCCCTGGCTCCTCCTGCCCATGCACCGGAGAGTATTTACATTAGTATTTGAAGAGACAAGACGGGTCCATGTGCCGCGGGGGGGAGGAAGAGGAATGGGGGGTGGTGACTTATTAGTGAGGATGCTAACACCTTACAGGAAAACCAGCCAAGGCTTTCCAGTCACAGCGATGATATAACCTCTGATATAACCAGCACCTTAATGACATAAACAGTTTTCTATTGAGAATGAATCAAATACACTATCAATAATTTTTCTTTCTCAAATCAGTGCTTGCGACACCCACTTTAGGAGCCACTGTGCCGCAAAAAGGAATAGAAGTAAGCAAAACTTCTTGGAATAAGTTAATTTGCCCTTGATTTGAGTAACTAATTTGAAGAAATCTGTCCAGGGGGAAATCTGTCCAAGTTTATTTTACACTTAAATTAGGAAAACATATCTCATCACACTCAAAGTTAGATAAAAAACTGCCCAAACTAAATGACTATTTGTGGTGTGCTCTAAACTAGTGTCCTGCTCCTCCTCATGTGATGTCCGACCAACCCTTACCACTACACTGCAAGAAGTATATCTGGATGAGTTCAAATGACTAGAGCTAAGCATATTTTACAGTGATTATAGTAAAGAAAACCTGCCGATGGAATAAGATTGTTCCATTAAATAAATTTTAGGTGCAATAGGATGTATTTTTCTGTTCCAAGTGCTAAAAGCGGCACAGTGCATGGCTGAGGGTCCTGGGTTTGATTCCAGGGCCGGGCCTTTTCTGTGTGGAGTTGGGGACCTACCCTCCATCTGATCAATGCAATTTTGTTGTACAATTGTATAATGATACTTTAAAATACGTATTCCATTGGTAGACACGAGTACTCAAATCAAAATACTGTATCTTTAACATGCAGCAACAAAGTATGCGAAAAATACAATTTTGTTTTGTTTATTGGGATTCAATACTGAACAAATCAGGCGAGGACTTATATATTGAATAATCCTTCTGAATAAACCTTCAGGATATTGTTAAGTACAAGACTGGAAGGTTTGATGGCAGTAGGTACAACTAAATGTTGATGCAAGAGTGTAAGAAAAATGCATTTTGAGAAAGTGGCCACTTATATCTATGGAGAAATGTTGAATCAGTGCCATAACGGAACACCTTATCCTCCTGAGACCCAGCCCATTCATTTATGACGCGTTCAATGTGAATATTTGGTAATTTTCTTATTTCCAGGTGAAAGTTTATATGTTATGAGATTAAATTCGCCCAAAATCCGAAATTTGAAAAGATGTATTTTGCCTGGAGTGTCTCCCCTTAATCATGTGGTCTTTTCTCCCCTCAAAGCCTGTCTCTGTTGTGCTTTTAAACTTATACCGATTCCGATGAGGCAAAATATAAGAAAAACTGAACAAGCGGTGGGTAAGCACAGTTGAGCTCTGTAAATCTACAATAAAGTACAACCTGTCCGTACTTCACCCAGACACAGAGCGAGCGGGAGAGACCGCGGCGCTTGGATCCATTTTGATGTGGAAGACTTCTGGGTTCGTGATGGCTCAGTGATGGCCCGTGAGCAGGCGGAGCGAGGAGAGCGAGAGGGCGCCAGTGAACAGCTGCCTGTGTAATTGATATTGATGAGGGTCTGGCAGGAGCGGCGCGGTTTGATCAGTCAGGCGGCGAGGGCAGCTCCGTCAGACCTGTGGCCCCCGCGGTCCACTCACCTCTGGTCAACGCACGGCCCGACGGGCTCTGGGGCCGGCCAGCGCGATATGGAAATGTGGAGGTTTATACAGTATGGATTACTACACATGTATGTAGTGTGGAGCGGCTTGACAGGGCTTACATGTTGAATGAGGTGAGGGCAGGTGGCCTAGTAAGTTGCTAATGAAATGCAGTTATTGAGATATCGGTTAAAAACATGATCAAACTATGTGAACCATCTTAAATAGTTGAGTTTACTAATAATGAATAGTTCTACATTGGGAATTTTTTAACCTGTTTGATGCTTGTCCAACAAATCCATCTACACTGTATATACTGTTGGCATTAAATTAAGTATTTCTTCCAAAAAGCAATTACAAATCTTTTGTATATCTGTTCATGTCTGCGCCTGTCATACTAAGATTGGAGAACAAAAAGAGGAGAACTGTCAGAGGGCTAGAGAATTGTGGATGAACATGAACAGCATCAAGGTTCCAAGTTTATCTCCACTGATGTTAATGTGCCTTTGTCCACAGTGCGCCACGAAATTAAAAAGTTTATGATGATACAGCTAAGCTCCCTGGACGTGGACAGAAGAGGAAAAACTGATGAAATGTTGCAATGCAGAACAGTCCGAATGGTGGATAAGCAGCCTGAAACAAAGCTGTTCTACAGGCTCACAGTACATTGGTAGTATGACCTACTATGTAGAGATTGAGTCAATTATACTCTCCTTGTTATCTTATACACACAAAGGAAATGAACAGATACATACCAAAACACGTGTAATTGGACTAACTTTCTGGGAGAAATACTTACTTTAATGGAAAAAGTTCAGGGGTGCGAACACTTTTGTCCATGACTGTGTTGTAAATGTCAAAGTTATATTATCCTTAAATGTGTACATATTCCAAGATATATGTACAGTATATGTCCGAGTACCTATCCTCATTTCTTTCTACTAATTATGATATTTGCACATTTAAATATTTTTGTTCTAAGATTACTACTCTCGCGCCAGACTAAATATCACAAGTGAATATTTAGTCTGGGAACCACCCATTCGTTTTCTGGTAGGAGAGGTGTGGTTTACGATTGTCCATAGCTGTTTATTGAGCGCTACGAATGTCTATCACATGCATCTGCACGTAGCCCAGAGCCAATCGTATCAATTGTCGATGACGTATGAGCCTCAGCTAATACGCGTCATTGTCTAGCCGTTCCTCCCTATTCTGTGATTGGTCCCCAAATCCCTGCGAAGATTTCGGCCTTGGTTTCCAGGCTGTAGAGTGGTTTGAAAAGATTTGAGCGCGAGCAGCATGAGTATTCCCAGGCTACTGTGACAACATAATTTCCATTGATCCATTGTGGTCTATAAATAAAAATAAAAAAAAATACATGCCCTCTTTCCACCTTAAGTTGTATTAAATCTACTTAAATGGATTGAATCTAATGTTTACTAAGTTGCACTATGTTGTATTCACAGACATCACTACCTCTACACACTGTCAGGTTAGTTGTGTGGACAATACAGCTCTGCTTTGCCCCAAAAAGTCATTCAACAATTAAATATGCCTAAAAAAATCATCCCTATGAAGAAACAATGGAGGTTTGGACCACAGCTGACAGTTTAAGCCTAAATTAGTGTAACAAAGTGTATATATTACACATCTTTTTTATAATATAAAGTCAGCAGTTAATTTTGACAGTAAAAAAAGGGAGAGTCTGACATGCGTCGCTCTGTTCGAAAGTCAAAGGAGTGGATGAACTACCATGTAATTGTGCTCCGACTGCCTTATAATCAGCAGGGATCTCCTCCTGCACAGAGATCCTCCCTCCACACCCGCCCTGACCATTACCCGGCCCTTGGACCGTCCCTGTAGTGCCCAGAGCGATGCCCGGCTCCCACCACTCCGCTGCTTCCTGTCTGTGCCGCGCAGCGATCAGCCACTTGTTAAGAGCTTCTAAAGGGGGCTTCACTTTGATTTCCTCACGCCGACAAGACTTGAATATTTCGATGGAAAATGAGACAGTCCGGCGAGTTTTCTGCCCAGGGCTTTGAACCCAAGACTTGTAAATCATGCTCTTTGATTCGGGCCCCTTCCGGTGTTGGAGGTGCTAAGAGCTGTGCTAATTAAGACTGGGTGTTCAGAAATTCACTGCTACCTATCCCGACACCAACGCTTAGAAGAAATGACACACCCGCCGCAGGAGCAAACAGGTTACACAATGAAGGGGAAATGTGTGTGAATCCAAATGAGTGCCTTCTTTACAGGTTTTTTATAAATGATGATACAGCCACATAACAGTAAGATCCTGAGTTCAATTCCAGAAGCTGGAGGTAAGGTTAGCAGATAAGGGCCTGTGTAGGTTCTCAGTCGTACAGGAGTTGTCCATCGTAGGCAAAGGTCCTCCAGTCTTCATCTGTACTCAGTAGTTGAAGTGTAGGACGTTTCGCTCTAAATCCAAAAAGCTTTGTCAGCAAATGAGTGGACTTGACGCTTGTGGGACTCTTAAGGAGAAACCAGTAGGAGGAACGTCCTACACTTTAACTACAGAGTACAGATGAAGACTGAGAACCTACACAGTCGTTAGCAGATAAGCAAAGGCAATGATTCTCAAACTGCGGTACGTGTCCCACAGATGGCACTTATTCTTCTTCAGGTGGAACTCATGGTCTCCTACAATTTTAGAACTTTATTCATTTCACGGATTCCGCAGAACGTTTAGAAATTCATTGAAGTAAAGTGTTGTTTTTTCTGGTTTAGACTCGGTTTACTAACCTTGTGCTGCGAGATTAATTCCCGCAAGATTTGTGATTTCACAAACGCACGAAAACGGAGTTTAGACTCTTTTAACACTTGCTTTTTTCCCCAATTCGATCTTGATCTAGGCCTCTTGGTACTTGGAAGGTCAAATATGTGTTCATTCTATTGGTGTGAAAAGTTTGAGAACCGCTGAGGTGAGGTATACCTGGATGAATGTTTAAACGTGGAGGGAGAGAAGTGTAGTCCACCATCAGCTGTACATCTCCAATCCAAAGCTGCTAAGTTGACCATACTTTTGGGGTCAAAATGATAGCAATGGAGAAAAGATGGTTTGAGATGGCTCCTCAGACCAAGGTGCAGAAAGGGTTTGTTAATATAATGGGGTTCATTCGTGTATCAGCAAGTCACATGCTTTAAAGGCAATTCCAAAGCCCAAATACTATATCTATCATGCCAAAAGACAAAAAATGGCATATTTGATTTAATTTAAGGGGGGAATTTCCATATTCAAAAGCAAAATTGTGTGTGAGTGTGTTTTGGACCATATTTTTTGTTTGGACAAACATATGGAGGTAAAATAGTTGGCCAATGTTGTCATTATTTTCCAAGAAATGAATAACAGTTCTGATCAAATGTTTTTACTGACATTGAAGGCCATCATTTTGGCTCCATGAATTCAATAACTTAGGGCTGTGCAATTAATTGAATTTTGATCACGATTTCGATTCTTGAGCCAAACGATCTCCAAATTAATAAGATCGAGTTGGAACGATTCTTTTGGCATGTTCCGTTGTCTATGAGGTTTTCTGAAAGAGACCCGCAATTGGAGGCGCATAAACTATTAAATAAAAACTATGAAATTATTGCTTCTGAACTCAGGTAATTAGACACATTTCTACATTTTTTATTGCCTACATGCTGAATAAATGCATTTTATTTTCAAACTCAAAAAGAATCGTTGGAAGAATCGTGATTTCAATCTTGACCAAAAAAAATCGTGATTCTCATTTTTTCCAAAATCGAGCAGCCCTACAATAACTTCCTTTTTTTCCCAAGCTCTACAGAAATCCTGTACAAACGTGATCTACTTCAGCCACTGCCATCAACTGGTCCTCATTTCTATTCACTCAGTCCAGTTGACGGCATTCGAAAACAGTGGATAATACCTGGGCGACTGGGAGTCTACACAACAAAAATATTTTCCTGCAGAAACAATAACTTCTAAAGAATAGCCTACAGAACAATAAAAAAGCGCTCTGAGCAAATGGAAAAGGTGTCAAAAGCCTATAATCCAACAGGTTTGCAGGAGCCGGCTTGAGTCAGTGTGGAGGGTCTGTGTCGGCTCCCTCCCGGCCCCCCCATCAGCCTCAGTGTGATCAGGGCCGGGGGCAGCCTCAGGCCTCTCTCATCCACACAGTCGGCTGTCCGCGCGCTACAGACAAACGCCTCGCTCTCTCTCTGCGCGCCTTTCAATCGCACTTCACAAGCATCCGAAAATTCAACAAATCTGCGAGCATCATCCACAGCGCCGACCACTTGTACCGGTTTGACTGTTCATCCATTCTGCATGAGGCGCAGGAGAGCGGGGCCGGCTGTTGTAACGTGGAAACACTCGTGGCTATGGAGAAGAGGGAGCCATTCTGCGATGTATTTTTTACATTCAAGACTCTGTTCGCATCACATTAACGTCTGAGAGAAGGCTGAAATATTCACAGCTATTAGAACAAGCAGGTTCTATGATAACTCCATCGAGCAGCCATGTCAATTGATAGTTCTGACTATTCATCGATTCGATTTAAGGCGAGACACTGCAGGCAAATAGGGAGAAAATAAATACATTGAGTTCAATTTGCAACTTTGTATACTGCTGACATACAGTGCATTCAGAAAGTATTCAACCCCTTCACTTTTTACACATTTTGTTTTGTTACAGCCTTATTCCAAAATGTATTAAATTATTGTTTTTCTAATCAATCTACACACAATACGTAATAATGACAAAGTGAAAAAAGTTTACATATCACAGATGCACTCAGACATA
>OMNZ01048582.1:16447-41610 GCA_900303255.1 Lesueurigobius sanzi | reverse complement strand
AAAATATTGTTTAGTCCAAGACTGGAGAGTCTGGAGTCTGTAGGAGCTATTCAAGTGGAGGTGCTGGTGCCACAATGTGAGAAAAAAGCATTTTGAGAAAATGGTCATTGAAGTTACAATTTCCCACATAGTTCTGGAGAAACGTCGAATCAGTGCAATAATTACACTTCTTATTGTAAAGATTAGGGCATTTATTTGTTTCCAGGTGAAAGTTTGTATGTTAAGAGAGCAAACTGGACCAACACCTGGAAATGTCTCTGCAGCGTCTCGCCCGAGTGGCTCTTGCAGCCGTCCTGCTTCTGTCTTTGTAACGTGCTCGTGTGGTGGTAGAACAAAAAGACCTTAACCACATCCTCTTCAACTGCAAACTGCACACGGCATCGCTGCTAACACCTCAGACACCTCAGGTCTACTGAGGAATTACAAAAAAATACGACAAATGAATAAAAAAGTGAAGGCCTATGTAGTTCCATTGCGAGGCTGAGCTGTAACGCCTTGACAGAGTGACCAAAAACGAAGCAGACATTGATTTACATTTCACATGGAATCTCGATTTCATCATGAGGAAGCAATGAAAGTACTTACACGTGTGCGTCTTCTTTGTTACTGAAATACCTGGAAGAGAGAAAAAAAGACATACTTGAAAACTTGAAAAACAATTTCTCTATTGGATCTGTCCGACCCAACAGTAACCTAAAATAATGAAATGACAAAAGCAACTTTACAATGCGTTATAATAGACCTCACTGCAACAAATGATTTAGATTTGTTTATTTAAAGGGACAATGCATATTAATGATGGCTACTATCCAGCTAAAACTCAAGACATGAGACAGAATTCAAGAACAGTCATCGGTGGACTGTACTGCTTAAACGCAAATCAAATATATTTTAAGGCTACAAATTTCAGTGAAATATACAGGCTTGTTACATTTTGGTATTTTGTAGACTCAAAAAATCTTCAATCTATTCTAAATTTATGAGAATGAATGCTTATCATTAGGCATTTCTTATCATTAGACCAACCATACTTAAAACAATACGTAGTTTATGGATAAAGGGGTTGATGAAGCTGACATACATGTTTTTAGCTTCAGAGAGAGTTAATATCACTTATAAGTAGTCAACAGAAATGTGTCAGAATGTATCATTATAGCTACTTCACAAAGATAAAATGTTCTAGTTCCATTGTAACTCATTCAAGGTACTGTATACTATTTGCTTCTGTATTCATGCAATAAGAGGTTGTTTTTAGCTTGTTTTAAGAAAGCTCTGTGCAAACACCTGTGCCCACGACGAACCGCAGGAACCACAGCGCTCTGCTCAAGGCCCCTGCTCCTTCTGTGCACTTTTGCTTTGCCTTTGTTCACCACATACGCATTTAAACAACGTCTATAATGCAATGGGAAATTCAGCACCTCAAACCTTGTCCATCTATAAACCAACAGAACTGATTGAACGGTCCGTCTACGCTGACGCTGTTGTAGTTACGCTGGTTAAAACTGTTCTATGACCGGAGAGAGAGCAGAGAGAGTCCTCTAAACCTCAGCCTGGAGATGGTGCTCTCCTTTGGTGACGAACCGGCTGCAGACATGTCTTGTGCCACTGCAGGCTTGGATTATGAATCAATCCATGACACACGACATTATGCATCTGAGCAACAACAAGGGCAGCGCCAAACCGACTTCCAGGCTCGGAGTCGGACCGATGACTTTTTCCTGTCGTTTTGGAAAGTACTGAGATAAAAAAAAAAAAGTGTCTTGTAGGAGATAACAAAGCTTGAGTTAAAGATTTTTTAATGTTTTTTTTTTAATTACAGATAATGGAAGAGGGAGTGAGTAAAATAAATTGATAGTTGTGGTCCAGACTCATTCCTACTGTAACTCTCCTAACACATTTCTGACATCATGTTTCTTCTTAGAGATGAGTTTATAAGCATATTTCACAACTGGCAGGGTCACTTTTTAGGGTCATAGTCAAAGAAATGCAAGAAAGCTAGCCTGGAAACTCATAAAATTTACAATAAATGCTTTATATTTAGATTTCCAGAAATGTCTGTGTTTGCAATATACTAAAAAATGAAAAAAGAAAAAGAATAATTTCATCCCACTACTAGGAGAAAATCAGGTATAGTCCCTTTAAGGAGATTTAACAGGATTTTAGGAGAAATTCAGTCAAATCTTGTTGCACTGAATGTAAGAGGAAAAAATAAATGAATAAAAAATCATACTCCGCTCATTCAATTGCTAATTTACATCAAAATCTACTTGAATCCAGACGAAATTCTTCAGTCAATTGCTCCATTTGAACTTTTATATTTTATATCGTTCCCTTAAATAGAAAAGTAATGGCATTGTTATTTCACCCTTTAGAAAATAAAGCTAAGAACAAAGCCCTGTGATTGTGTTTCTTTCCTCAGCTGAACACACGGTGGAAGGAGGGGACCTGTCAGCGTCTTCTCTGATCACATTGTGTTGCATTGTTTAAGCACTATAGCGTGTGGCGCTGTCTGCTCACAGGGACAGGTTAACCTGCGCTCTTATCTGCAGGGGGCACACATCCTGTAAACAGACACAGCGGCGGCCCAGACTGACAGCGCTGTAATGGAGTCGCGCTCGCTCAGACGCTGACAGCCAATGATTATCATGGATGGGTAGTGCTGGGCAGCCTCCTGCGAGACGCGCCGTGCTCCGGGCTTGTTGCGCCGTGACATTCAAAGTTACAGTCTCCTTCATATAATGGAGCTGTCCTCTCAGCTCACTAATGGGAGCGATCCATTTAACCTGTGCCAGAAACACACAGACGAGGAAGTTCCTAATGCGAGGCCACTCCCGGGGGGACGTCACTCTCCCCCCGGCTGCTCCCTTCCTGCTGCTTGATTCATTGACTGGCGCTCCTCACTTATCCTCATTCACTGTTCAGTCTGGGGAGACAGGGGCCCGCGTCCCGCAGACTACTCCACATGGCATTGCTGCACACCCGGCGCACACAAGGACACAAGCAGAGCGGTGGAGCGGACCACTGCTGAGGCGGGTGACAAACAACCAGACGACTACCAGGAGAGCAGGAGCCACTGAGGAGAGGCCGCTCTGGCAGAGGGAGAGGGTCACTGCTTTATATGAGTCTGAATAATGCCACGGGAGGCTCCTTTTCTCCAACAAATGAACTAGTTGTAGAGTTTCTAATCACCTGTTAAAGGTGCATTGCGTAGCTATTTATGTGGGGGAAAAAACCTTGATATTAGTGCATATCTGACTTTTTAGTAGCCCAGTGGCTGTATGTGAGCAGCATGGCATCTTTGCTTTCCATCACAGCGGCCTCTATGATTCTCCAGGATGAAATTTTGGAAATTTTAGGTAGGTTTACAGTAGGAAACTCTAAAAACAATTGATCCTGGACCATCATAGAGGTCACTGTGATGGAAAGCTAAGATGCCATGCTGCACCCAATTACCCACTGGGTCACTCAAATGCCAAATATGCACTAATACCAAGTTGTTGTGGTTATTTTTTTCATACAAAAAAGTGACATAATGCAGGAGATATATCAAAGAAGAGATTTTTTTTGAGATTTTAACCATGTTATAATGTTGTTCCGACATCAAACACAGACCTGGAGCAGTATTTCAAATCAGTCACACACAGTTTTGAATTAATCCTGTTTTGGCCCTCTCATGCTGACTTCTAGAGCGCTTCATTTTCTACTTCCTGGTACAATGACATCATTGTTTAAACTCCTAAACTGTCCTCCTGAAAGATTTTAAGCCTGTTTTTTAAGATTATTGGCATGATATGTCCACTTTAACAACCATTAGCGAGAAACCTGAGAAGTGATGAAGACGGTGATGATCTCCTGGAGTAAAGGCTTTACTAAATGAACCCTCAAAATGGCTCAGTGCTGTGGCATCTTTCACACAAATCTACAGTCACTGAAACGATACTCTCTCCTTGCAGTGACACACTTTGTCTTATGAGCAGTTTATTGCTTTACATGCATTCATTTAATGATTAAAAGGCCCAATGATTCTAATCAGCTGCCCCCTAATATACTCAAAGACTAATCCACGGAGAGGCCGTCTCTCTGGAGAGGCCAGGGAGAAAGATGACTTCTGTCTCCCGGCGCTGTTATTTCTGCTCATTTATAATTGGTTTTAACTAAAAGCACTCTACAGGTTACTCCAATGTATCGCTATGGAATTGTCTGCAAATAGAAGATTTACATCCAAATTAGTTTTAGAGGACACCACAGTCCTCGTCAGGAGAGGCAGGAGGACACAGAACGCTGAGCTGAGCCATGCAGCCGCTTTCACTCCATGGTATATATATATTCATTAACAAGGATCCAGCCCATCCAGCATTTACAACCCTGCACCCGCATATATGTAACTAAACTAAAGGATGAGGTGCTGATGCACGGAGGCTCAACACTTGTACCAATGTGGTATAAAAATGAAAGCACTTGTATTGTGCTGTGATGTTTATTATATCAATACAAGCTGTTGAGATTGTGAATCCTATATTGCTGCAGCAACAGTCTCTTGTCACATTCCACTGGTGATATACCATATACCTATTCTTATACACAACTCCACGGAGAGTCATTCATGTCATAACAATATTTACTGCTGCATGCTCTTATGCACAGGACGTATTTGTATCACACTCGGGAGGACCACTGAGGTATGGAGACGCCCTCAGAAGGAAGTAGCTAACTAAACATGGAACCACTCAATCAGAACCCACCCAGGAATTCACTCTGGAGTAAAGTGTGGAGGAAACTGCGCTCAGCTCGCACTCACAGGTGCACGCACACACGTGCAGGGCCACGGCTAGTGCATGGACAGCGTGCCCAGGGCAGTCTTGGGGTTAATTTAGGGGCCAGCTCATCTGCTATTCTAGAGCCAGTGAAGGATCAGTACAGGAGCAGTCTATGGTCAGTGCAAGTTCATTCAAAGTGCGTTCAGGGGCAGTTTGGGGCTTACTTCAATGTATCTCCTGTTCAAGGCAGATATGGGAAAGATTTTTGATGCAAGGGCCACACTGGGTTTTTGAACCTGCCAGGTGTTTCAAAAAGAACAATTCTCAAACAGATCACCTAAACACATTTTCAAAAGCAACAAAATAGCAGCAGACAAGAATCATCTTTACTTATGTCACTGAAAACATTAAGTTGACCATTTTTGACCTGTACACATCTTGGTCCTGCTTTGGGGGCTGGATTAGTTTGCCCACCTCTGAACTAGGGGCAAGTCCTAAGCAAGTCCAATAGATAAACCAGTCTGCATGTCTTATTGTTGCAAATGTATTCACTTTACTGTGGCTGCATACCCACATGACAGTACAGAATCATACACACCGTAGGCCAACATACTGTATACAGTGTTTCCAGGCTTTTGTGCTAACATCTGTCATTGACAAATATTACTTTTTTTCACTAAGTTACAGCTAAATCAATGGCCAAACAAACTATGTGGTTCTAGTTGGAGCTCCTAGATCCCGTTTCTGTGGTGTACGCTGCTGTACACACATCAGAAGTGCAGTTATCGTTTTGTATTGGACTATTGAGATGTAGAAATTAGTATTCAAAGTACTGTAAGATTTGTGTTTATAATCCCATCAACTGAAGCATTTCGAGCTCTTGAGAGTTAAATGGCTGTTATAGCAACTCTAGGCTTACCTGTCAAGTTTTGGATCTGAAAATAAGGGACATTTCGCGGTAGTTTCCCGGCCAAAACAGGACACTTGACAGCTCTGACTCTCGGTGAAGCAACAGCCTGGTTAAACCCTCAATAAGTCAGTTTGGGACCTTTAAACTAAGCACAGACATCGGTAACTCTGGACCACAGCTCGCTGCTTTGACGACAGCCAGGGCAGTAGTGGCTGACTCGGACACCCGGCGTATTGGATATCACTCATTACTATCATTTCTCTTCAGCGCATCCTCGCTGCTACAGAAGGTCTAATAAACGCGGGTCTAGTGGGAGAGATCATTGTGTGAGTGTTCAAAGTCCCGCTCCCACTGCACGGGACCGGGCTCTCCGCTCAAATAAGGACCCCCAGTAATTGCAGGGATGGGAGGGAACAGCGCGGCCGTTAGGATCCGCTCTCAGCACTGGCCAATAAGCTGGAATCCCCCTCTGAAGCCTGCCATGTAATGAAGCCCTCTAAAAAAGCCGGTATGTCATTCCACTTATTCATCTTTTTTTGCTCACCTGCATTAATGAACTGAGATGAGCAATTTCTTGATAAGACGCAGGCCCATTAGGGATTGAATTTGGGAGTTGTGTAAGCATTGTGTTAGGGTTACAGAAGGGCTATAGTTACATTTGTACTTGAGTAACATTTGGGAGGAATTTGAGTAGTTTAAATCAAATCTTTTGAGTAATAATACTTCTATTGGTGGTTTTTGTTTTAAAGACCAAGGCCAGTGGTGGGCAAACTAATGCCCTGGGGGGAAATGTGGCCCACTAAACATGACCAAGCCCTGCGCTACACTGCACTGGCTAAAAAGACTAAACAGCACTAACGTTTTCACTGACAAAGAAAAATAATACATAACCTTCTGCAATTTGTTGCTTTTTTCCCCAGTGTATTCAAATGATTATTTTAAAATTGTGCCTGTTTGAAACACAACCGGTCCGGCCCCCTGACAAGTTCTAAAACCTAGTGAGGTCCTTGCATTAAAAAGTGTGCCCATATGTCAAGTATGGGCAAACTTGATGCCCATACTTGACATATGACATACTGCAGAGAACAAATGTCCCTACGGGGACAATAAAGTATACCTTAACCTTAACCTTAACCTATAGCTATTTTTTTCTACTACTGGAACAAAAGTTGTTATTTTTTATGTCCTTTATTATTATTTGTAAAAAATAAAAAAAACACTGTGAACCTAATTCTTAAGCATGTTTATTAATCGTGAATTAGCAGCTCTCGTTTACATGTCTGTGACTATTGCTCCCTGAAATGTGTGAGTCACGCTTATAAACTCATCCTCGTGAAGCACTGAGATGTTAGAAATGCATTAGTGAACTTCAGATTGAGCAGTGTTGGGCAAGTTACTTCAAAACTGTAATATATTCTATATTACTAGTTACAGCTTTAAAAATTTAACATGTTTGTATTACATATTACTGCTGCAAAAATATGTACTTTGAGTTACATTTGGCAAAATATTAACTGAAAATAGTGATAATAATGCCACAGAGCAAAAGTGTAGTTAAGAATGTCCTTTCCCTCAGCCGTCCACATTCTTTTGTTTTGTTTTGATGAGGTTTGCTTCATGAGGCTCTTTCTACACCAGTATCCAACTCGATTTGGTGCTGCATCTTATTTGGGGGGAGTTGCACTTGTAATTTGAAGTAACTTGAGTTACTTCAATTGTAATGACTAATATATAACTGTATTTTGTTTCAGTAATATATCAGTTACTGAAAAAAGTAATATATTTCTGTAACTGCATGATAAAGATATCATGCAGTACCAATTTTACTTGGATATTTGTAGACATACTCAGAAGAACTAAGGCACTTTTTTTGCTTATTATTCCATGCTTCTATAAACATAAAAGGCTATAACCCTGAGCTTCTATGTGCCATCTGTGTTTATTCTCCATATTTTTGCATGTTTTAGAAAATCAAAACGTTATATGTAAATGTTTTTTTTTATCGATATGAGGAAAATGAATTAGACCCAGCCCTAGACTGGACCACAACAAACAATTTAAAATAAAATGTTTCTAATCAGCCTTCAAGTATTCATTCATTGTACTCAGTATTCATTCATTGTACTTGTAAATCTTTTTAAATAATATTACCCATTGTTACTAGAATGCAAATTGGCCACCCGTCTCCAGGGCAATCGAAGTTTAGCGAAGGAACCTATTGCTGACACTTCCTTACAACAAACAGCAAAGCAACATCCCTTCAGTGCGATCTCAGACAAAAAGAGCGCGGAGCGACTCGGCACTTAACGCTGGATCTATTTTTCATGCTCTCCATAATTAAAACCTGTGCCCTTCATGTTCTGTGTGGATCAAAGCCGGCGCTGTATGCAGGAGTTCATCAGCTCTTCCATTTGGAGGCACCAGAGCCGTAGCGAGCGCGCTCCACACACGTGTGAGACCGGGACATCGGCGCCGGTGCGAGCTGGACTATGATTAATAGAACACACATCATACGTTCCTCCAGCGTTTTCAAAGCTAACATAACACAGCCGGTACACAGGAGGCTCACCCAGCACCATGCATAAAGAGCCCGATGAAAGACTCGATGCATATTTCACAAAAAAACAGCATCAGGTTAGAGGTCTGATTATTATGCTGTATTCAAGAAGTGCTGCGAGCCCCTTTAGCTTCAGTGTTCATGATTGTAGCAGCATTTAATGTAGCTCTGTGTTCACAATATACCACATGCGCCGTGACAAAAGAAACAGCGCATAAACAAGCTAAACACAGACATGGATGGTCACTATCTGCTGGTAAGTATTGGCAAGCGCTTTGGACAGGCAAAGGAGACAGACTAAATATGCTAAACATGCCAATGAAACAACCCCCAGCCTACAGTATATGTTTACAGCATTAGAACATGTTAAACATTAAAGGGTCCATTAAAACCACTTGAATTGAGACAATCAACTGAGAAGGTTTTATAAGGTCTGCGTAGACATGATTCAAGATATTTCCTGCGTTGGAGAAGTTACTTAAATTGTAATATATTCTATATTATGTGTTACAGCTAATACAAAATTATGTTTCAATTCAAATATGTTCTCAAACATGTAACTGACTTGTACTACTTTGAGTTAGTTTTGGCAAAACCAAACATAACATGAAGATAGTGAGAATAATACCACTGTGCAAAAGTGCAGTCGATGATCTCCTTTTCCGCAGTAATCCCCTTTCTCCCATGTTTTGTTTTGACAACGCTAGCTACACAAGTCATCAAAAGTGCGCTGCGTAACTTCTAGTATCCAACTTTGGTGTCACATTTTATTTGACAGTTTATTTGGCATTTTTTCGTTCACACATCAAGGCAAACCATTTCAATGCACTTGTAACGCCGGGCTCACACTCGATCCTGAGCCTCTGCAAGTCATTAAAATCAATGTTGCATATTCACTGTAGCTCCGCGCACGAATCCCGGATGCCGCAGACGCCGGAGCAGCCCCTGATCAAGCTCACGGGGATATTTTTTATGAGGCAGACCGGAAGTCAGGCAGGAGAGAAGATCCGGTGAATTTCAAAATAAAATCAACTACAATCTTGGTATGAACTCGCGGTAACTTGGCTAATATTGAAAAAGAGACACACGTGGTCATGGCGCAATCACAGAGGGGCTTACGGGGGATATCTGTGCACAAGGACTACATTGTCATCTTTGAAGAGGAAATATATTGCTGTATTTGGATTTGAAGGATTTCTGAGGCAGCAGCAGAAAGAATGAGGCATGGAGTGGGCTACTTCTGACAGTGACGTTTTATCTGCGTTTGTTAAACTATAAATGCTATAGCTTTTTTCCGTAGTTGTTATCACGTGAAATCCCATGAACTGGTGGGTTTGAGGGAGCTCCGCCATCTCCGCGCAGTACAGTGCACCCGTAGGCAAATGTGGACAACGCAGACTGGATCAGGACCGAACCCGGACAGAAGTCAGTGTGAGACGTGGTTAACTTGAATTATGTATACTATATTTCTACAGAAAAAAAAGTTATATTTCTGTAACTTAATTTTGTATTGACACGTTCAACCTTCTATTTCAAACAATCTTTGGCAACAAAGTCATAAAAGAAAGACAACAAGCTCACAACTTTTTCATATTTTAGGTAAATTGTAAGAAAACAAAGGTATAGAAGTCATGAAACAAATCCAAAAATGTAAATCACTCAAATACTCATTCAGAGAAGTATTCTGAATTCCTTTAAGCGATTGTGGAAGTCCTTTCTTGCAGTAATCACGGGGGTCTCAGGTGCGCCCCTCCCCGCCGGATTTTCCATGTAAATCCAGCGAGCGGATGTTGCCGAGAGAAGACACGGCAGCGCACTGTGTAGAGAAACAAGAGCACCTCTCAGAGTAATCAACAGAGCTGCCAGTGCTGAGTATTTATTTGTCCCACTGACTGCGGAGTAAGTGAACGCCACGGGGCTGCTGTCTGCACCACGCTGAGAGAGCCCGGCTCCACAGTAACAAGACACATGATGAATGGAGGCTGCGGGCTTTCAACATTTTTAAATCAAACGTATAAGACGCCTTCAAAAAGACCGACAAGTGCTTCAGAGCGGTCAGGACTTTTCAAACCAGCTCTGGGATTATCAAAGTTTAGGTTTGTGTAATGTGTGAACATGGAGTACTTCAGAACAATACTTCAAACAACCTGTAAAGCAATATTTATTTCCGGAAGGGACTAGTCTTTTAATTGGAAAGGTTTGGAGCGATCATTGACGCGCTGTTCTCGGAGCTTGCACAATACATAGACGGCTCACGGTTTTGAATTGAACGCCTTTAATGATGTTGTGCTAAACAGACTTTTCCGAGATTGTATGTTATTATAATTTCCTTATTATAAATATATTTGGAATTCTTTAATTGTATTGGCAAGTTTTGAGTAATCCAAGTCCTCTCAGAGTTGTTGCATATAAATGCCCTGTGTCTCTCTGACTCTGAAGATATTTATTTATTTATTTTCTGACAGAAGCAGCAGGAAAGCTCATTGTTTCTATATGAATGTGTAATTGGGGGTGTTTTTTCTTCTTTCCCACTCCTTTTCAGGCCATCTCATCTGATTTTTAATTGAGCCTTGTGCCTATTGTGATGCATGTTTTGCCTGAAATAAGTAAATAAATACATGAAATGAAATGAAATGAGAGTTCAAAATGCTTGGTCCCACTGCATGATGTCATCCAGTGGTGATCCTCTCCTGTTCTGTTTTAAAGTCCATATACTTTCATTCAAGTTCAGTGCTTAAATGGTCTTCACTAGGGATGAACGTCGCTAGTAGCAGCTTTTGATTTTAGCTCTTTACCTGACACTATTTACCTTTAATGTATAGTAAAAGCAAAGGACTAGTACAGTATATGGTAGAGGTGCAATATATCGTCTACAAGACAATATCGAAATTGTTGCTTCGATGTGTAGTAGCAGATACACACATTTATAATATCGAGTATACAGTTGTGCCCAAAAGTTTATATACCCTTTTAATCTTTTGGCCATTTTTTCAGAGAATATGAATGATGACACAAACATCTTTTCTTCCACTCATGGTTAGTGGTTGTGCAAAGCCATTTATTGTCAAAGAACTGAGTTTACTCTTTTGAAATCACAAAGAAACAGAAACTACTCAAATGTATCTGATCTAACGTTTACATGACCTTCAACAACTGCCGGGAAAATTGTTCAGGAGCAAAGAAAAACTCACTTCAGCTGAAATACAGGACTCTCTGACAAAGTTAATGTTTGTTTCAAGATGCACAATGTATAAACCTTTGATCAGGGACATTTGGTTAGTTTCTAGTTGAAAAGCGTTGAAACAGGTTTTTTGACAATAAATGGCTTCACACAACCACTGAGTGAAATAAAGGTGTTTGTGTTATCATTCATATTCTATGAAATGCATAAGACATTCTGTCAGGGAATGTAAACTTTTGGCCCCAACTGCATCTTCAAAGTCAAGAAATGATGCTAAAAAGTAAAAAATGAAATATATTTGATGTGTAATCTTGTAAAAAAAAAAACATATAACACATAAAAACTTGATCATCGTTATCGGAAATTTAAAGTCCCTTGAAATATTGAGAGACACATTAATGTTAACATCGCTCACCCCTACTATATGGTGTAGCAGTCTGTTGCTTTTACTCTTCTATACATTATATACCACTGAATTAAAAGGCTATGGGGTAAACCTGAATGATGCATGATCTTTAAATATATGATGACAAATACCATATTTGAATTTTCAAAGTGGAATTCCTGCTCACAGTTTCCCCAAACAAATATGATCAGAAACCTGATAAAGGGCCAGAAGGAAGCTAGCAACTCACTAAATAAACTGCAGTATTTATAAACAGTGCTGAGAACCAGTAATATGACATTCTACTGTACATTCTCTAGGAACATTTCAATAACAGTTTTTTTTTTCAATAAATTGCCTATATTTTAGATTATAAATGATCAAAAATCAATCACAATCCTTTATTGATGTGTGTCTGTAAGAGAGCATGCACCACTGTACTCTGCTGCACTAATAATTAATAACATAGTCTATAAGCATTCCATTAGGTGCAAGCAGCTGTCATAAACATCTTAATTAATTTACAAAGCAAGCAACCGGGGAATTGTGGCGACGTAAAATCTGCTTTCCTCTGCCGCTCCATAGCTCTGGAACAGATCGGGCTCCTGCATTTTTAAACAGGGCTTTCATGTTCTCTGCAGCACTAAAGAGGCTTTGAAGAGCGCCTTGTTGGGGCTGCACCTCTCAGACCACACCACCCGGCCGACTGTTCCTCCACGCGGCGACAAGAGGTGAGCCGGAGTGTCGGGGAATCTCTGCCTCCTCGTGTGTCAGCGGCGAAAGGTTATGTAGCCACCGGGGAAGAAGAATGGTGTCTGCGAGCGTGCAGTCAAAGGAATGCGCAGACTATAGCTGTTCTTCGTGTTGTGATTGATCGGATGTGGAATTATTGAATAAAGAAACCATCTGAAAGTTTGTTCTATGCCATAAAGTTTTCATATCGTGCACCATTAGTTTTATTTATTTATGTTTTCATTGAACGCAAACACCCATAAGAAGGTGGTTCCCATAGGCTACATATACATTAGGGATGCACCGATACCGAAACCAGTATTGGGTATCTGCTCGTACTTGTACTCGTACTCATTAATGTGGTCCCGATATCATGGTCCCGATGCCATTTGCGCCGTACCTATGGACGCACCTCATCTCTGATCAGAGCAAGACAGAGAACAACAAACTGAAGAATTCACAATCCTCCACACAGGCCTGACTTTATTACAGGCTCATCCCCTAAATCAGAGTTTGTGCTGAATTTAACCAGTGCTAAATGTTGACTTCAGTGGTGCGTCTGCAAGTGGAGCATGCTAATGTTGCTAACTGCTAATGGATTCTTAACGTATTATGCTTATAGGGGCTAAATGCATCTGTAAAACAAACCCAGTGAAAAAGGGGCTCAGGAAGAGCTTTTAAAAGAGGTATAACATGTCCATATTGAGCAACATTTAGCTGCTGCTAAAAAAAAAAATCCAATATGCTAACAACAAAAAAAATCACCCACGCTAGCTGTAGTGAGGCTACTGCAAAATGTGGCCAGTCTAAAAAAATAATAAGTAACAATCTACAAACTATTATATACAAATACAACACTCATATATCATAATGTTGGATATGAACACTGTCTACAATGTGGACATAAATATTTCCTATAATTTTCATCTTAAATTAACAAAGTGAGGTCCATAAAACACACTTATAACAAACATTACATTCAAGAAAATAGCTTTATTTTAAATGTTTAATTCTGATCAAGCTTCCATTAAAAGTATTAAATGTCCAGTAAATGGAAATGAGAACTAATCACTTTAGCCCAGCTACAAGATGCATGTTTGAAGAAAATGCTGCTCGGTGTCGGTAAGTACTCAATTCAAAGTATTCGTACTCGTATTGGTTTGAGAAAAAGTGGTATTGGTGCATCCCTAATATACATTTTATGTGTTTATTTCTGGAGACTTCCGTAACTCAACTTCAAACTCTCTAACAATCTGACGTGAAAATATTCCTGCAAAATGATTCCCTTTGACATTGACGAATTTAAAAATGGAGCTGGCAAAAGGGTCAACAATAACACGGACCCATCTCAACACATTCATTTGGCGTGCAGCATTGCATTAGAATGTGGCCATTACTGTGAGATGATAGCTCTGTTTGGCCTCTGCGCTCAGCTCCACGGTGGCACCGTCTCCAGCCCGTGCCATATTAGCTTAGCCCGGCCGCTGTGACAGGCCTCAATGCTAAAGCAGACCAGAGGCGCATGATCAAAGGCAGCCGTCCCTTCTCATTACAATGCACTGATGTGATGCTTCCGCAGCTCACGGCTCGGCTCTCACGCTGCCAAGGACCTTACAGATATCTCAAACTGCTGCATCGACCGCGTGTTTGACTCCGATTTCAAAATGTTGTACGTTTTCAAAGTGTTCTGTGGATACATCGAAATAAAAGCTAAAAGTTAAAGGAGCTATATCACGCAATAGCAATCTTTTTCTTTAGAGCCACGTAAAAAAAAGACAACAAACATGTTTCTACTTCTACTGTTGAAGCGCTCTGATCTGTAGTTTCCAAGAATTTGTTGCATCATAGACGCAAAACTGGCCTCCACCTTTTTAAAGCTCATAATCCGTAATTCAACCCATTCTGCGCTGAAAATGAGTTGACATCATTTGCTGGAATGCCGTTAGGTGAAAGTGAAAGCTTGTTTTTGTGGTTCATAACGTGTTACTTCCATTACAGAGTGCAGAGGGCGCTCCAGACCATTTCGAAGTCCTGATCAGCCCAGTGCTTTACTCATTATTGTCTTTTCTTTACATAAACATTATTTTCAAACGTAAAATGTCAATACTGAGACGGAATTCCAATAGTCAGTTTAACATGTTCTCTATAAAACAATGCCTTACCTCTAGCTTTCAACTCCAATTCATCAGTTAAAATATGTACTCCCAAACTCTCACTTTTTACAGTTAAATGTTTTAAATAGCTTTTCTTTGAACATAATTATCTTATTATTAGTATATAATCTTATTAATCTTATCTTATTATTTATCTGGAAAAAGTACCACCTGCAAAGCTCCTGCATTCCCCCAGGGGTCCCCATACCCCTGGTTGGGAAACACTGGTCTATAAGATTATATTGAAACTGTTGTTTGGAAGATGTGCAAATTTACAATATCAAGTAGCATCTTCAATGTCAAGAAATCAACAAAAAGCTGCAAAAATATCTGCCAAAAAGTACTAAATACTCAAAATATGGTAAAAGTGTTTTTATCTACTCTTTTGTGGTTTATTCAGGACAGTTATCTTTTTGACGACACAGCAATCTAAATTAAGACACATTATTGCATATATTTGATGGTTATCACTCATGTTATTGACAAAGTCCCCAAAAATATTGAGGTATTAATTTCCCTTCATCTCGCACACCTCTAGTAACAGATTTATAATTTATCATTATTCCCTTCATTTGTAAATACACTCTGCACAATGCCATGTTTTGTACGTAAAATAAAAGACACTTACACACACCACACAGTGCAGCACAATAACTAAATGTCCAGTGGGACCCGTACCACAGTTTGAGAACCAATCTAATAGAGCTTTTCTCGTCCTGTGCAGCCCTTGACACAGCTAAACAAAGCGCACAGCTGCAGATTTTGATTCACTCGCTCCTGACAGAAGCCCAAAACAAACCTGCGAGTGGGAGCCATGTGACCTCTCTGTGATGCAATGCTAATGTGCACCTCAGTGACACAGCTACAGCACAGCACAGATCTCCAGTGTTTTAACTTCCACTCAGAGCCTGTCAGAATGTGTCAGCATCAAGGCCATAGCACACTGACACACTGACCTACTGCACACAGCAGGGGCGCCGCCCACATAAGCACACAAAAAGAGCAGCGAGAGGAGGAGAAACACGCACTATTGATTTATGTAAGAGAAGCCAGTAAACAGAAAAGAGTCAGTCGGCAGGACAAGGAGAATTATACCAAATAGTTTTGAGCGTAGTCACACAAGAGGAAGAAGTGTGCCCTCTGCTGGCATCTTGTATTACTGCATTTTGTAACATCCTTAAACCAAGGAGTAGGGCTGCAGGATTTTGACAAAAAACCTAATTGTGGTTTTTTCAGACAGGATTTGCGATTGTGCCTCGGTTTGCAACTTTAATATTGTCTATTGTGTTATGTATTTTTCATGATGATATGGACACTTTGACTCATGAGTATCTTGGACAAAATTATTGCGATTCACAATATTATCACAATATTTGAAGAGTCCATTTGCAAAAATCAACATTTGCTTGTGACGTCCCCTTTGTGTAGCTTTTTTTAATGACCAGACCCATATTAGTGGATCAGACATATTAAGTTACTTGTTCTTGATGAAAATGATTCAACTTTAGTTTTATTTGTGTCACCTGTAGAGTAAGGTGATCAAAATCAAGAACAATTTGGCAAAGAATTCAAAACGGAGATAACTGCTTTTGCAAATGAACCCTTCATTTATTAAGGTGACAGGAGGAAGCCGAGGCACTCTGTATGCAAGCTCAAATTTTATTGCCAAGGAGTCGAAACGCGTCGGCAATAAAATTTGAGCTTACATACAGAGTGCCTCGGCTTCCTCCTGCCTCTTTTATACTGTCTAGCCCCATAAGCCTGAAGAGCACCTGCAGCGCTATAGCCTACAGACTTACTTCACCTACACCTCGAAGATCCAGCGAGCACTCTGCCTCCTCTCTTCTAATTATTAAGGTGAACTGAGTTTCGTTCTGCTGCAGCTGGACTGGCAGTGTGGCATGTGCGCACTTTGTTTACATTAGCCATGTGCTCTGGGCCCGTGGTTTTATGGCCATTATCTTCATGAGCGATGATTATGAACATTGTGATTAGTTTATTGTCCCAGTCATAGTATTGTCAGAAAAACGTCTAAAATTGCTGACACCTGCTACTACATTCATTGTGGTACTATTTATTATATTTCAGCTTCATATAATGCTGGACACTTCAGCTTTTGAGGTTAGGTTATTGCAGTATTTACAAAGATACATTCATTTACATTATGCTAAAAAAATTACCAAAACCAGTTGTGACAGTAGCTCAGATGGTACAGTGGGTTGTCTTATAACGAGAAGGTTTGTGGTTCGAACCACAGCTCCCGCAGGTGCACACTCTTGTTGTGTCCTTGGTCAACACTTGACACTTGCCTCCAGTCTCATCATTTTTCATTCAATCATTTTCTTGACAGAATTGAGCCTTGAACCTCTGATTTGAGCCAGAATTATAGTAAAAGTTAGCATGTTTGATGAAAACCCTGTCTAAATGTTTTTTCCACAGATCATATGTCCAAATCTAATATGTACATGATGTGAGTTATTCATGTTTAACATTTATTATTTTGGTTCTCAGGACACTAACCAATCAGTGTCTGTTTGAAATGTTGCTTCTTTAGTGATATACTAATGATAAATTAAGAATAAATTGTATTATTTTTTATCAGAAATATGGTTCTCCTTTCAAATTCTGCTCTAAAGACCTGCAATTTAGTTTTTTAATATAAGTAAAATATGTTAAAATATAGATTAATTGATTACTAAAATAATCAATAGTTGCAGCTCTAGTCCTTTGTATAACAAGAAAAGTACCACTAGAGTCCTGGCCCACATGGAACACTATTGTACAAGTTCTTAGTTTTCATACTATATCAACATGAAGTAAGAAGTAAACAGCTTGTGTGAGCTACATTTATGGTAAAGCACTGTTTGTTCCAGTACTGGAGTAAATGTGACTAAAATACATGAGGTGCCATCAGTCAGAGTGTTCGGTTTTATTTGGCCAATGTGAGATGTGTACAGCATTTTTCCCCCATGTGCTTGGTTTGGTGCAGCGAGTACAGTGGAAATTGCTGGATTAGCTCACAACAGGAGCCGCGAGTGTTCAAAGTTATCCTATTGGGATTATCAACACGATTCAAGCATTACACATCCATTACTTCATAATCTCACTTAAATTTTTCATCAGATTACTTACACATGAAGAAAAGAAATATATATTAATGAGACAATGGGGTGCAGTGGAGTCAGAGAGTGCTGAGAGTAGACCAGTGCTACTGTACCTCCACCAAGCAGCATTTAGGCAGATAATAATGCCAGTACGGAGAAAAAATTCACATGTGGTCAGCACATCTGAGGGAAGCTGTTTTGGCTGCCAGGCATTAAAATATTAATTGTTAATCTCGTATCAGTTTACAAGCTGGAAATTTGTGGTACAGGGACATTTTGCCAAATAATAATGAGCATGAAGCACATAATATTTCTGTCCTCATGAACTCACATTAGCTGGCTATTCTTTCCTTTCCACACACCAACAAGTCTCTAAAAGGGCTATTCAAGTCTAACACACAAATGTTCCTGACAAAACCATACATCTCCAAATCAGTATTAAATGAAAGTTAAAAGGCAGATTGTTGTTTGACATTCATTGCAACATTTTGAAAGGAATCAGGATAAAAAATAAAGTCTTTCCTGAAACAATGGTCAGTTTTATTCAGTACTGTACTGATCAGGAGCAGTAGAAATACAGATATTCTGGACTTAATAAATGTACAGGTATGGATCTCTTGCCATAATTCTGAAAGCTTTTTTATCTCTTGCTCTAGATCAGTTAGGGCTGAGCAATTAATCCAATATTGCAATATTAAAAAAAGGTAATTCTGGATGATCATGTGGTACTATTTAATCAGCAGAGAAAAGGATTTTGTACATCAAAGCCTTAGGGCCGGTGCGTAGGAGACGAGGGAGGAACCCAATGTCCATAGATTAAGAAATCCCACACATAGATTTCTTAATCTATGACTATTTAATCAACAAAAACAAATAGTGAAGTTGCGCTTCAGGAACCAGCCAAACGCTAGCATGGCCCTGATATCGATGTATGTGACACTGAACTGAACCGTTTGTCATTACTCATTAGCGGCTCTGTTGGTAGCAGCCGACTAGCACGTCGCTTGTTGAGTCCAGTTTTATAAACCTGTTGAGGAGAACGGCATCGCGCACGTTGCGAGCCTGGCATTCATGTTTTGGAGCAGCAGACAGCGGCTGGATGAGGCAATGTTAAAACAGGAATTGCTGTGCTTCCGGCGTGGACTCTAAAATGTTTTACAAACTGCTCAAAAGCTAAACATTCACATGTGCTTAAGAGCTGTTGTTACAAATACATTTCTCCATTGTGAGATCAATAAAGATCTTATCTCATCTTATCTTAAAATACTATTCCCAAATCCTTTTTGGTTTTGTTTTTTTTTGTGTGTGTTTTTTATGACCCAATCCTAGCACCAGTATTTCCCAATTATTTGTGGGTCACGGCCTGAAAAGTTTGACCATCCGTACCCTACACCAGTGGTTCCCAAAGTGGGGGTCCCCCCAGGGGGGTCGCGAGGCCCTAATCCGGGGGTCCCCAGATGAATTCAAGATAAAATAGAAACAAAATAACAGTGTTTGTTAATGTAATGTTTAGCTTAGGACAACATATATTTGTGAATTGAGGCCAAATAACAAAATAAAAATGCAATAATACATATATTTTTAATGATATTCCGATGAAATAGTTACAAAAGGAAGTTACTTTTTTACAATGGGGGTCCCAAGTCGTTTAGATGTTCATTTTGGGGGTCGCGGCCAAAAAGATTTGGGAACCCCTGCCCTACATTGCATTCAACTGGTGACCATGAGCTTCGAAGGCTCCCTTTCAGCGACTCCTCCGGACAAGTTCCCACCACAGGGCAGATGAAATACAGAGGTGAAACTGCCTGGTGATGTTCACCTTAGCCCCTGTTGTCAGCCTCTTCAGCCGCAGTGTTTTGCTCAGAATGCCAGACAAAGCGCATGATCCCAGCGCACTCCTCAGACAGTGTTCGCCAAATGCCATCACTGCCCCCCTCCCCCCACTGTGTGCACACTTACATCATTTACACGAGTGATGGAGAGGGAGATGACAGCAGCGGGGGGGGGGCAGCAGACCCCGCCCACCCCGTGCACTCAGAGGCGAGCGGCGGCGACATAGCCCGAACAAGCCCACAGTCTCAGCACATTAGAGGCGCACTGAACCGCGACCGTGGCATGCTTATTTATTCATCAGCTGAGCCTAGCGAACTGCCGCCTCACATGAAGTGCAAGTGGCGGAGCTCGCTGCACAACAAGAAAGTCCCATCCAGGCTCACTGTAAAGACCGCAAAGACATAAGCACTAAAGCAGCCTGCGAGGGCTTTCAATAACTTCATTTTGCTGCTGCTGCCTTTCAGAAGAGTGGTGTTACTTAGGGATTGACAGTGAAAACAAGACATTTAGTCACATTAGTTTTGTTTAGATTGCATGTGTCTGTTTTACTGTTTTGTACAAAAATAAATTGATCCCGCTGCCGTTGTCGCAACTGCACCAAATTCCTAGTTTGTGTAATGTTAAATACATTTTTAAATAATTAATAATACTCATAATACTCTTAGAGATTGCCTTAGTATTCTGGTGCTATAGTGCGTTTTCTAGCATGGTCAGCAAATCTACAGGCTTTTCCAATTATTTACAAACACGTCTTGTCTCCGCGAGCTCCAAGTTACGATCAGAGAAACAAATGGTCCATCCGACATAGTGATTTGTTATGAATATAAAATCACACAGCAAACTAACAAACGTCATCTTATTCCAAACCAACAGACAAGCCACTAATATCTTTTAATAACAGGTGAGAGAAGGATATACTGTAGCGTGTTATGAATGTTAGCGGATTTGAGGGGATACATTTCTGTGTTTGATTAATGTTACAAATTTTCATCCCTAATTGGATCAAATTTTTCAAAAACCTAGTGTTGAGTATAGGGCTGGGTACTGCCAACAAGTTCATGATACGATACATATCCCGATAAAGGGTCCACAAAATGATACGTATCGCGATACAAGTGTATCCAGGTACAGCGTCCATAATGCAAAACATAAAAAAGATCTTCAGACTACTAAATGTACATTTTTATCATGCTGAATGCGCTCAGCACGTCCTTCTAGCTTTGCTTTGATCAACACACAACTTCAGTCTTTTTGTTTAAACTAATAACTACAAAATCTCTGGGACACAGTTTTAGTGAGTCTTGGCCCGGGCAGCCATGCAGCTTAAAACTAACTGCAGTGAAAGATAGAAACAGCAGGTCGGCGAGAGACTTATTCCAACTGAGGTCAAAGTGTTATTGCATCATCGTAGGACCTTCCAGAGATCACTGCATCACTCAGCATCCACTCAGAAAGACTATCAGCAGCCGTCTCTGTCAGAGCCTCTCTCAATCAGTGAAATCAGTTCATATAGTTAACTCCGTTCTCATTTGAAATGTTGGCTCTTAAGTAATCAGGCCTGTCAGCTCGGAACCCCTGCTGCCGGCATCTTGTGTTGAGCTCTTTCTGTGTCTTTACTTTGGCGCACACAGTCTGCTGCTGGATTTAACGTGTCTGGTTTGATGATGTGCTGGGCAGCAACTAATGACTATTTTGCTCATCAATTCAAGTTCACTCTTTCTAACCACAAGACGTGGGGCCGATCTTCCCCATTTTTCCCCAATTTGAATGACTGTTTTGTACAAATGGTAGCACTGGTTATACTGGTATTTACTAAAACAGAGGGGTTCTAAGAGTCCTTTCCTTGGGAAATGTCAAATGAATTGGTCAAAATGTATGTATTTTTTTAGTATTTTAATGGAGCCATATTTCTCAAACCATCTGAGGGGCCAGAGGATACATGCTGGCCCCGGGGCCTGACGTTGCCTACCCCTGCATTAGTGCAAAACAAACATTTCAAAAACAGAAAAAAACAACAATCATTATAAAACATATGTAAAGTACCAATGTCTGAGTGCAATTTGCAAGAGGTAAATGTAACTCTAAACAGGTGCATTTTCAATTTAGCTTTAAATAACTCCAGAGGCAGGGCACTCCAGAGCCTGGGACCAGCCACAGAAAAAGAACGATCACCTACTGCCTACATTTGGTCTTAGGGACCTCCAGCAGGTGCTCTACTGGGCTGATGTGCAAGAAGCAGTTTAAAAAAGTAAGAAGAAGCATGTCCATGAATAGATTTGAAAACAAACATTAAAAGTTTAAAATCAACCTTGGCACGTACTGGGAGCCAGTGGAGGGAGTACAGCACTGGAGTGATGTGGCTGTGTCGGCAGGTGTTGGTGAGCACTTTGGCCAAGGGAGGGCTGGTGATCAGAGGGCCCGTTGGCGCATGATGTGTGTCGGTCTGCCTCAAGGGGCAGCTGGCTACCACTGGAGTGAATGCAAAATCATCTCATGTAAAGCACTTTGTGACTATGTTTGTGAAAGGCGCTATATAAATAAAGCTCTTCTTCTTCTTCTTAAAGGGACTATACCTGATTTTTTCCTAGTATTTATTTATTTTTTATTAACACTTTATTAAGGACACAGAATAAGGTCCATAGAGTTAAAATAAAAGTAAAAAGAAAAGTGAGATACATTACATGTATTATCTCATACATACAGGCAGGATCTCCAATGCGTCCACATTCTAGATGTGAACCTTACAGAGCTAGTACAAGAGACCAAAGCTTGAAGTAGTAGTGGAATTAATTTTGTTTTTCCTTTAGTATATTGCAAACTTGTGAAACCATTTGTGAAAACAATACTGTGCATCTAAATATAAAGCATGTATTGTCAATTGCATGGTTTGCAGGCTAGTTTTCTTGCATTTCTGTGACCATGACCCTAAAAAGTGACTGTGCTAGTTGTGAAATGTGCTTATAAACTCATCTCTAAGACATGATTTTAGAACTGTGTTAGGAAAGTTAGGAATGTGTTTGGACCACAACTATCCAATTATTTGACTCACTCCCTCTGTCATTATTTGTAATTTTTCAGTGCCTTTAACTTTGGCCAAGAGCCGAAGCTGGAAAAAGCTAGCCTTAACCTTAATGGATAAATCAATAGAGAGTAAATGAGTAATCTGTGTGTGATGAATTGGGATGTGTGGAACGGTTTGTGAGAGTAACATGTTGGGGTCACCGATAGGGCTGGGTACCCCTAAATGATACCAGTATGGTTTTTTTAGGTACTAATGCTAAAAATGGTACAGAAAACTGATACCGTAAAAATATTTTCCTTTTAATAGCAAATGTTAATGCCTGGTGGGTTCTGAGACAACTAAAGAAAGTTACTTGACCAGAATAGTTCTGTTTTATGGTTCTAAATGACCAACAATTTAGTATAGGAATCGGAAACACTGTTGTTGAGGTACTGCTCATGAACGGTACCCAGCGCTCGTCACGGATAACAATTTAAAATCTACTTTCTCTTCCTGTAGCTGCATTTTACTACAGTACTACGACGGCTTTGTGACACTACACTTAAATTACGATTTCCAATCAAGATGACGTTTTCCAGTTCACAGGAGTGCGTGGATTTCTAAGTGAGTCCTAACCCGGACATAAATGAAAGCATCTTCAAAAGGCTGCTGGTTTGGCTAATCTCATTCCTGTATTGTTGTCATGTTGCACCCACTTCATCGCACTTTTGAGCACTTTCAGAGTTCACATCTCCAAAGCTCACCGCCGACTGCTCCGCGCCCACTTCAACAGCGCGCAGTCGGGTGTACCAGTCTGAGAGGGAAAAAAAAAAAAAGGCGTGGAGAAACATCGCCCTTTTAACTCGGAAAGAAACATCTCTGGATATAAGACACGGAGAGGGATGAAACTCTCTGGAGTGCCTTCCCCTCATGTTCTCGGCGGCCTGGGTAATGCACAGGAACGCGCCGAGCACAACACGCCGCAGCTCAAAGGAAACGGCGGCGCTTCGGTTTGAGAGGGTACCACAGGGACAGGACGCTCCACCGGCCCCAGCGCGGTACTCTGAGCCGCTCACGTCACCGTCTCCAGAGGCAGACTGAGGAATGAGGAGGAAGCGAACAGGTGAAGGGGAGTATCTTAATACATTGCTTCTGGGAGTCAACGTTTTTCTTGTTGAGCGGAGATTTTAGTCTTTGAACATGCTGTTTGTTGTTTTTAGATGACAGGAATTAATGAATTATTGAACTAGTGGACTCAGGGCACAAAGAGGTTTTTTTAAAAATGTAGTCAGCTGTCTTAAAATACATTCACTTATAAATCAGAGTGAATCAATACAGGTGGACTTGTCACGAGGTGGACTGCATTCACTTGTTGATCAATATCATACCAGCTGGAAAGAGGTCATTCAGACTTCCAAAAACTATTGAGGGCAGCTGTAGCTATCTATCTTACAGTGTTAATTTCATCGACTAAAATATTTCATCATAATAGTCAAATTAATATTGTGGACTAAAATTAGACTAAAACTAAAGTAAAGTTAGTTAATGAGACTAAAACTATGACTAAAATGTCCAGTTCATACCTGTCATGTATCCCATTTTGGCTGGAAAACTACCGTATTTTGCCCCTCTTTCTCGCCGCCGTCCCGTAATGATATTATCTAGTAAATTTCACGTATTTGAACAAAATAATGATACAAACCGCTCTCTCCAGACTGAATTCTGTCACTAGCCTGACGGGAACGGCCTCCTGCAGCAGCCTGGGCGGCAGTTATTGCCAGGTTTGTGCGACAGCGGGGATCGTTTTGGCCGGGATACTAGCATACTTCACCCCTAAGGGAAAATTTCCCTTATTTTCAGATCCAAAAGTTGACAGGTATGGTCCAGTTAAAAAAAGACTAAATAAAAATGAAAAGAAGGGACAAAAATGATCAAAACTTCAGTGACTCAGTTTGAAAGAGCCTCATATCATTTAAGTTCACTGTCAAAGACACAGGTCTGTGTTTTGGTCATGCGGGAGACGCTCTATTATTGTTTGTTTATTTTTTATTTTCAAAACAGCAGCATAGCTATATGTTCTTAATACAGTATACACAATGCAACAACATTACATTCGCAGTCAATTTCCAATACGACTTGAAAAAGGGGACAGAGGAAGCTTTATGCTTATTTAATTCCAACCCCCCTCTCACACTATACAAAACCAAATTAAACATAAATAAAAATACAATGAACACAAAGAAAAGACAAAGACAGGCCCAAACCTACTGCGAAGATACACCCCTCTGCCCCATGTAAATACATTGAAAACACACTCACAGTACTCAAAAGGAGTTGATCCAGTAGATTACTCACTTTTATAGTTCACAATTCCCATACATTTGTATTTACAATAGAGTTCTATTCTATTGAATACGTTTGAAAATGAGTCGACTGAATTCATGTTGAATTTTTGCTAACTAAAATTAGACTAAGGCGAACAAGATTTTTTTGACTACATCTTGACTAAAATGTAAAATTCCATTTTCATCAAAAGACTAAGACTAAAAC
>OMNZ01048579.1:0-14006 GCA_900303255.1 Lesueurigobius sanzi | reverse complement strand
TTCTCCTTCCTCTCTCTCTCTCTCTCTCTTTCTTTTTCTCTCTCCTTCCTCTCCCTATCTCTTTCCCCACTCTGTCTCTCTCCTTCCTCCCTCTCTCTCTCTCTCCTTCTCTCTCTCTCTGTCTGTCTCCTTCCTCCCTCTCTCTCTTTGTCTGTCTCCTTCCTCTCTCTCTTCTTCCTCTCTCTCCTTCCTCTCTGTCTCTCTTCTTCTCTCTCCTTCAGTCTCTCTCCTTCCTCTCTCCCTCCTCGCTCTCCTTACTCGCTCTCTTCTCTCTCTTCTTTTTCTCTCTCTCCTCGCTCTCCTTCCTCTCTGTCTCTCTCCCTCCCCCTCTCTCTCTCTCGTTCTCTCTCTCTCCCTCCTCTCTCTTCTTTCTCTCTATTCTTTCTCTCTTCTTTCTCTCTCCCTCCTCGATCTCCTTCCTCGCTCTCTTCTTTCTCTCTCTCTCCTTCCTCTCCCTCTCTACTTCCTCTCTCTCTGTCCCTCTTCTTTTTCTCTCTCCTCGCTCTCCTTTTTCTCTCTCCTCTCTCTCCTTCCTCTCCCTCTCTCCTTCCCCTCTCTCTGTCTCTCTTCTTCCTCTCCCTCTCTCCTCGCTCTCCTTCCTCTCTCTCTCTGTATTCCTTTGGTATTTGAAAAGTAACTGTATTCGAAATACCCTCAAATGAGAGAGTATTTGTACCTGAATACAGTTACTCAAAATGAGTATTCTGAATACGTATTTTAAATACATGTATTTAGTTACTCCCCAACACTGACGCTGAGCGAGTGAGACGTCTCCAGGAAAGACCAGATAAACAGCCACAGCGACTAAAGATCCATTTCAGGTTTGGAAAGGAGATAGATATTGACTCAGCTAAGCTCCCATTGGATTGGAGGAGTTTTTTCCTTCCCTTTTCGACCTTTCAATAAACCGCTATATCCAACTCTTAATAGTCAAAATAAATATAATTTGGGTCCCGATGCTTCACCAGTTTAGAACCACCTTTGTAGACGATATATTGCCCACATCTTGTCTAGATTGGAAGACCTACTGTACTTCCTCTGCTACATATATGGGCTGACAGCGGTGCAGCAGTCATTCCGATCAGTGCATACGCGCCGCCGTGTCCTCGGGCAAGACACTTCTCCCCTCTCTTTGTCCGTGTTAATGTGGAGTGTGGAAGAGTGATTAGTAGTGATTGGAGAAGCCATTGATGCGGATTGGCGTGGATAATGTGACGTAAAGGGCTTTGGGCATCTTGAAAAGGGATAGTAAGTGAAGTGTAAGGCGTTTTAAATATGATAAATGTGTGAATTTCTCCATTTTGAGATCAATAAAGTCTTATCTTATCCTGAGGTATATTGAAAAATGTTGCGATATCACATACAGGTCTGCAAAATGATCATTATTTGATAGTGATTCGATTCACAAACCTGTCATATTATGGCTGAAAGTCCTCTCTACTGGCCAACATCATGCACATGTTTTTGAATATTGTCTCCACTTTTGGACATCTTTATGAGAAAATAATTATACCTTAGTTCATATAAGACATTGAACTTCGTGACATGTGGAGTGGCCCCGGATATAGCAATAAACTACTAGAAATCTGCCTTCACTTTAGGCCCTTTAGACCGTTGCGACGACACAAACGAAACCCGTTCAATCCTCATTTGGGTCGCAGCTTGGCGTTGTAGATCGATGGCGGTGGGTCAAACCAGTCAAACCAGTTCAGAACCTCAGGGCCACAATCCAATCACTGGCTCACATACATTGTTACTTGCCCAAGGGCACATTGACAGTATGGACCGGACCGGTTGGAACTGATGAGATTAAACTGCCGATGCTCCATATACAGTATGAGATCACTGCACTGTCCACGAAATCTAGGTCTGGTTCAGAATTACTCAGTGTTGTGCTGACAGAGAAGACATTGAACATTGTGACAGCTTTTTGTTTCACATGGTTTGGCCCAGGAATTACAGAGAAATTAGCAACAAAGTTAGACCATCTGCATTATGGTTGTCTTTGATTCGAGGGGGGTGGGTGGGTGGTGGTCTTGGGCTGCCTAGGGATCCTCTTGTTCTTATTGTGTAGATTGTGTATATATTTGACCTTTTATTGTATAAATTATGTAAAATGAGTGAGCAGGTTGTAGGTGATAATTGGGTAAAAACGGTTCTCAGTTTTTGCAAATTCCTTCCTTTCAACATGATTTCCTCCTTGAAATGTTTGTAGATTGGAAGCAATGCAGTGTTTGCTTGATTTACCTGTATATATTTTACATTTTATTTGTTTTTATTGTATGAATTGTGTGTGTATTTCGCCTTATATCCGTCTATTGCAGTGTCCCTCTTTCTCTCCCTCGCTTCGGGACGACCTGTCGACCAGGACTTTTCCACCGTGGCGTGACATAGATGGGTTTTTTATATTTGTGAAGCTCTTTTCAGCTAATTTTGTTTGTGATACTACAAAAATAAATTTGATTGATTGCCTCAATGTTCAATGTTAAACTATAGGGACATTAGAAAGTTGTGATGTCACACTAGTGAATGGATAAACAAAGCAAATCAAGCAAACACTGGATTCCTTTAAACCTACACACATCATTTCGACGTTGAAAGGAAGGCATTTCCAGAAACATAGAGACATTTCCACCCAATTATCACCTCCATCCGCTACAGTCGCTCATCCTCCTCTCATCTGGGCTCGCCTCGTACCGAATGAAACCCGATCTCCCTGAAACGCTCTCCCTTGTGTTTACCCGGCTCACGATAAGCAGCTGGAGACGAGACCAGCCTCGCGCCTCGTCCCGCCCCTCTGCGGATCTGTAAACAGCCCAGGACGGACGCTCGCGCCGACCTCTGACCCCCGCTGTGTTTGTGGGCCGCCGCTGAAGACGCAGCCTGTTGACGCAGATAAGGAGCATGTAATTATCCGGCTGGTCCTCGGGCACCTGTTCAGACGCGCTCGCTTTCAGGAAGAGCGGCTTTGTGCTACGGTTTCTCTCGGTGGGTAAGAAGCTAAATTCCCCTTTTCTCAAATACAGGACTTTGCTGGTGAAAACTTGAACACGATGCACGGTTTGCACACAGCTCGTTACTCTAGCTTTCTGCAAAAAAAGAGTGGAAGGGCTGCAGAATATATTACAAATGAATGAGGTGATGCAGTACCTATGCAGTATCGTAAGGATCCACAATATATCGCAAAATCACTAGTCTTCCATCTGACTGAAACTTGGCCTAAAACAAACAAATGCATGGAACTTAAGATTGCAAATACTTTTATTTAGACCAGGGGTGTCCAAACTTTTTTCATTGAGGGCCACATATTGAAGTGGGTACGGCAGGGAGGGCCACAGATCGGTGTCCAAAATTCAATTGGGTTGATTTAAAGAGAGGTTTAAACCTTCTCCCCGCACCTTTAGTTAGTCTGGAACTTCTCTCACAGTTTTTGAGGCTTTAATTGTGCAGAAAACCTGTTAAACCTGCAGAAAAACATAATCTCTGACGACATGTGCCAACTCAACAAGAAGATTTTGGGCCGCACTTTGGGTATGCCTGATTTAGACTGTACCCCAGGAAATATAGCCTAGAGACTTATGGAGATGCTTAAGGGAAGACATTTTTTGATTTTGGGCCAGTTCAATCTCTGATAAACTTTCACCTAGAAACAAATAAATTGCCAAAAATTCACAATAAGGTGTTTACTTATTGCAGTGATCCAATGTTTCTCCATAGACCTATATGGGAAAGCGTAACTTCAATGCATTTTCCGACAACATCTCCGCTTCAGTAGCTCCTACAGGCTCCAAACCTTCCAGACTGGTGCTTGACAATATTCTGAAGGTTTGAATACCTAATTCCTAGTGGGTAGCATGATTTATTGAGTTTTGAACCTCAAAAAGCAAGTCAAACATATATTTTTTACAGATTTATTCATTAATAACTAGTAGGGTTGCCTCCGTTTAGATTCCAGAACCTGGAGGGCAAAAGTATAATCTATGGGGTAACATTTGGTGCAAAAATTTGGAGAATAAACACAGGTGGCACATAGAAGGTCAGGTTAATAGACTTATTATTAGAGATATTAGTGGAATAATAATCAAAAAAAAGTGCATTAAGAATATAGGCAATGTTATGATGTGTCAGAAGTCTCTTTATCAATTAAAAAACTAAAAAATCTGTGTTGTTGCCATTATATTGTAACATTTACTCCGATAATAATAAATAAAATGTTCCTCTAAGACCAGTTTTTAAGCAGCATATTCATTTCATTTGTCTAAACCCTGTCCTGCTCTGTATCCAGGCGATAGCTCTGTTTACATTTCAGAGCGGCCATCATAAACACAGTATATGGTCCTTGGATAAACATAGCCGCTGGGTATTCTGGGTAAGAATAGAGACCTTTGTTACGACCACACAGACTATAGGACATGAATGCGTTACGTAACTCCCATTTCTCTAGCGTCTCCTTTTAGGACGCTTAAAGAGAAGACGATCGAGGGTGAATAAACGGGCCCTGGAGGCGCTGGTGGAGTCCTGGGACAGTACAGAGACGACCCGGAGTCTAAATATAGCTTTGGTGAATGATGTGACCGGTAGAAGCGAGAGTGTAAATGTATTTGTCAATCTTTTACCGAAATAAACCTGGGCTGCACATAGTAAAGGCGACGATGGTCTGTGGTCCGTCCCCCATAGTCTCAGCAAACATCTGTGGGAAACCAGTCCAGTCCATACTGTCAATGTGCCCTTGGGCAAGAAACAATGTATGTGAGCCAGTGATGGGAGGGACTTTGATTAGTCCCAGGGCAGTTGGCGCGATACTGTGACCCAGAGGTTATGAACTGTTTGACATCAAGACCCACCACCATCGATCTGCAATGCCAAGCTACGACCCAAATAAGAATTGAATAGCTTTGTGACATCATGACATTCTAAAGAGCCTATAGTCAAGGCAGATTTCTGGTCTTAGTTTGTCGGTAATTCCTGGGCCGATCCACATGAAACAAAAACTGTCACGAAGTTGAATGTATTCTCTTTCAGCACATATGAACTAGTGATGTGACGTTTATGACCGAATCGGCTCTTTTCAACGGCTCTTTGAGGTGAACGGTTTGGGCTAGTGTTGTCACGATACTAAAATTTCAATCTCGATTTCGATACTATGGGGCCAGGATTTTGGTTATCGGATTGGATCAAATCTTGAAAATGGGTTGTTCAAAACGGAAAGAAGGATTCTGAAATCAGATTTATCACGGAATCCAATCCTAGCTTCAATCTGGATCAAAAACAGGATTATTCTGATCCCAACAGGGGGCAGGATTTCAAGGTGGAATTCAGGAAGAAAATGTAGACATAGGCTACCAATTAAGCCTTTCAGTAAAGTAAAAATAAAAATCATCTTGTCCCCATGAAATAATCCCCCAAACAGATTTCAATAACAAAAAAAAATAATATATTACATTTTTCTGTCGTTAAACTCATTCAAATTATAAATGAAAGTGGATGTTTATGTTTTTTGTGTTTTGTCTCGAAATAAAAAACACTTAAAGTGAGCCCACGTTGGCTCTTCTACCGGTTGTTCTTTACAGCTGGTGGCCCACATTGTGATATGTCCCATTTAGAGCACTGGTAATCCAGAAATGGTCATTTTGAAAACTGTATCTGGATCAGGGTGATCCAATCCAATGTTGCTTTGAAAAACTGATATAAAAGTAAGATCTGATCCTGGACAGCAAAGAATGGAATCTTCAAGTGCAGATCATTTTAATCCAGATACATTTTTTTTTAACAACTGGCCCCTGGAGATAAAATGTGAGTATAATGGTATGATGTTTATGCTTTACTACTGCTTCGTTTAGAGCTATTGACCTTCGAAGTCCCAATCTGTAAATATGCTAACTTTACCTCACTGAAAAGTTTGGTGTCTGTCGTTTAGATGTTTTACCAACCGGCTTTGGAGGGAGCATGCATGACATGGCAAAAGTATCGATACCACAGGAATTGAATATCTCCTTATGATACCAGCTTTAGTATCTATTTAGTATTGAGGTATGGATTTTTTTGACAACCCTAGTTTGGACAGGATCTCGATAGTGAAGAGAGCTGGATATTTTGTCAGTCAATTTGACGAAGACTTTCCCTAAATGGACTCAAGGATCAGCACGACGCCAGAGAAGGCGACACGAGTGAAGATTTTGCACTAAAAATGATTTGTCAGAGAGGTGTAGTTCTTTTTTATTGACTGTGGCACAAAATTTCATTCAGAAACACATTTTTGAAGGGATGAAAATCATCTCCATCACGATTTGGTTTCATCTGGTTTAACCCTGATTTAGCTCTGGTCCAGTCCAGTTTTGTCCCGTTTTAGCCCTGGTTTAGACCTGATTTAGTTTGTTTAGTCCTAGTTTATCAATCAATCAATCAATTTATTTTTGTAATGCCCAAAATCACAACAGGAGTCATCTCAAAAGAAATGTAATCAAAAGTAATTCGGACATAACAAGCTTAGAGTATCCCACATCCTTAGACCCTCCTCCACGGCGAGAAACAACCCTTAAAACCACAAGGGGGAAAAGTAGGAAACCTCGAGGGGAACCATTTTGGGGAGGGATCCACTCCTATGGACGGATGGGCCAGTGGTGAATTTTAGGTCAACCAGAGTCCAATAGCTATGTCCAGCAGAGGTGCAGAGGCCATTAAACTGGGAGATGGTCTCAGGCAGACTATCACCAGTTAAGCTCCTGGTTCAATCCTAGTTTAGCCCAGTTTTAGACTTGGTTTAGTCAAGTTTAAGTCTTGGTTTAGACCTATGTATAGTCCATGAGTGTATGTGCAAGTCATTGATCATTCCAAGCATCTGTTTCAAAAAGCCAGTCAGAAATGGTCATAGAGGAAATAATTTGCTATTTTATAACCAAGTCCCATTCACAGAAGGCTTTTAAAGATGATTTAACTCGGCATGTAAGACTGAACAAGCAGATTTATTGTATCTTTCGAGTTTGCCTAGTCCATCAGAGCCTTCGTTTCTGCCCACGTTGACCGCTACAGCAGAGTCACTTTAACAACAGCCCAAAACTGTTACTGGTCGTGTCCTTGCAGGCTCCCCAAACTTTATCCCTTCTCATTTTGTCCTCTCCCTGAAATAAAAAGAAGACATCCAGCGCTGCCTCGAGGCTCCTCTACCCCCCGTGGCTAACCTCCAAACGTCCGCACCGCATTTCATTGCACTTCACTGCCGACGGGAGGAAGAGGAGGAGGAGGAGGAGGAGGAGGGGCTGATCTCCTGCGCACCATCGAACCATTACACGAGCAAAACACATGAGAGAAGGAGGGAAAAAAATCAGGTCACTGTCACTCCGGATCATTATCCTCTGTCAACAGGCCCTTTAACAGATCGCATGAAAGGAGCGGCTTCAGTCCAAACGCCGCTGAGGAGGAAAGAAAGAGCCGAGCTGTGGGTCCGACTCTTGGCTGCACGTTAGCGCCGCTTGGTTGCGTCCAGGATTCTTAGATCTGGTTTAGTCCTGGGTTAATAGAGGTCGTGTCCAAAGTCACTCCCAAATTTCCGAACACATTCGTAACATCCCGATTGTTCACGACTGCTTCACGACTTCAAGGGTCACTATCCAGGGTCACTATCCAGGGTCACACATTCAAATATGAATGTTATGTTCATATTTGTCTGTGTACATAAATATGCATTTGTCGTCATTATAAACCTCGTCTTTTTGATTTTAACAATGGATATATGGTTATAAATGGACCATTTCTAACCCTGGTTTTTGCAAAAAACATGTAGCATACAAAATATTTTTTAAGCATGAAATCATTTGCGATAGATTAAAAAAATTTGGACTACAGACTGACTGATAGGCCTTCTATGTGGGAAAAAAAATTGAAGTGCCTCAGTTGTGGACCTGGACGTGGTCAAATCCTGCATAGACTAGAGCAGTGGTTCCCAACCCTTATTGTCTCACGTACCCATTGGACCCTTTCATTTATACTCCAAGTACCCCCTGCTCCGATGGTTTTGTTGTTTAGTTGGAAAGTGAATGATGAAAACTTGAATTTATCAATGAAAAGACCCTAAATACTCTCAAGTTCTGACTCTATACAGTTATTCTTTTTAAAAATAACTTTTATTTGAACATAATAATCAAAAATACAATTTATTTTTTACACCCTGCTAAGCTCTCACGTACCTGTACCCCTGGTTGGGAACCACTGGACTAGAGGGCCATTTTTGAGCTTTTTGGAGTAGGACCCATCTTTGTGAAGTCATAACTCAAAGACCCTTTATCCAATGGACATCCTGCTTCTACTGGAGCAAGGTTGTATCCTAATAAAGTAAAGTCTAGAATATGAAGATGATCCCTCAATACACTTCTACAGTAGAGCCCCTGACATTTTGGGAAAAAAGTTCAGAAATTCAAAATTTCCCATTTTTAGCAGCCTATAAATCCAAAGGTTTACAATCCAGCACATTTTTGATGATTGTTCCTGGACATATTTTCTATAGACATGGCACAGACCAAATTTTAGCCCTCTACATGTTTCCATTGCTGAGCTACAGCTCTGTAAACATGGACACAAACGCAAAGGTCACCCGCGAGCAGAAAAGGTGGCTGCAACACCCTGCAAAACTATTGGGAGTTAGAGCAAATAACTATATAACACTAACACTAACTAATATATAACATGAATATATAATAATCACATAAAAATCGTGAATTTCTGTCCAAGAAAATCATCGCATAAAAGGTTTTTTGTCAAAATTGTGCAGCCTTTCTGCTAATTACACCAGGCATGTTTCTGAAGTGGCCTCATATTAAAAAGCTCACCATTCCCTCCTCACTGTATCACACACACAATTAAACATCTTTCACTGTATCTCCTTTTGTATCCATTTACCGAAGCACAAAACCCTGCTCTTTTACACAGTGCGCCATGTTGCGTGTGATCTATTCTTGTCTCCGGCTGTTAGCGCTGGGACTCGACTGGACAGTGCTGACATACTGGAGTCACTGGTGTGTTCAAAGTCCTTTTCATGAAGCAGAGAGAGAGAGAGAGAGGAGCTGAACTGTGGTGATCTGTGCGTCCGACCTTTTCCCTTCAAGTCTGCCATGTTTGAAGACGGCCGGGCGCAACCGAGCGGCGCTAATGGGAAGCTAGGAGTCGGGGCTAGCTCGGATTTTCATTTATTAACAAAAACACACACTAATGTAAAAAATAAAGGGGAAGGTTAAGTTTTAGTCAATTGATTTTTACTCCACTACATTTTAAAATGATTTTATTGTCAAAGTGACTTCTGGACAACTGGTTTAGTCCCAGTAGACTTGATTTAGTGGTTTACTCATGTGTTATGATCAGGTTTAGTCCTAGTTTAGACCTTGTTTAGTCCTGGTTTAGTCCGCGTTTACACCTGGTTCAGACCTGGTTTAGACCTGAGTTAGTGGTTTATTGGTTTAATCCTGTTTAGACCTTGTTTAGTCCTGGTTTCGTCCTGGTTTCGATATCGATTAGACCTGGTTTAGTCCGTGTTTAGTCCTGGTTTAGACCTGGTTTAGGCCTGAGTTAGTGGTTTATTGGTTTTGTCCTGGTTTCGATCTCGATTAGACCTGGTTTAGTCCATGTTTAGTCCTGGTTTAGACCTGGTTTAGGCCTGAGTTAGTGGTTTATTGGTTTAGTCCTGGTTTAGATCTGGTTTAGACCTGGTTTAGACCTGATTTAGACCTGATTTAGACCTGGTTTTGTCCTGGTTTAGATCTTGTTTAGACCTGGTTTAGTCCGTGTTTAGTCCTGGTTTAGACCTGGTTTAGGCCTGAGTTACTGGTTTATTGGTTTAGTCCTGTTTAGATCTGGTGTAGTCCTGGTTAACACCTGATTTAGTCCTGATTTAGCCCTGGTTTAGACCTGAGTTAGTGGGTAATGTGTTTAGTCCTGGTTTAGTCCTGGTTTGATTCAAATAATAAAAAAAAAATCTTAAAAATACTTGACGTTATGACCATTATTGAGGAGCTGAAGTTTTGACCAGAGGGAGGGAGGGATCTGGGTCCAATAATGAGCAGTTCTGTTTTATTGCTGTTGAGTTTAAGAAAATGATTGTCCATCCAGGTTTTAATGTCTGTGAGGCAGTTTGTGATGGTGGAGAGGATGACGGGATGGATTTGTACAGCTGTGTGTCGTGGGCGTAGTCGAGTCCGTGTTGGTGAATGATTTGAAATGATTATTAGTGGAAAAATCGGTAATGAACAAATTTTGCTTTGTTTTTTGGTGGGTTCAAAACTCAAAAGAATCAGGCTAGTAATTAAATATTGAAGAATTTCTCAGAATCAAATCAAATCAATAATAAACCTTCAGAATATTGTTAAGTACAAGATTGTAAAGTTTGGAGTCTGTAGAAGCTACTAACGTGGAGATGTTGTCATCATGATGTGAGAAAAAAGAATTTTGAGAAAAGTTCCCGTATAGTTCTATGGATAAACATAACTGTATGGATTTATTTTTTTCCAGATTAAAGTTTAATGTGAAGAGATCAAACTGTTGCTGCGGTGTCTCCCCTCAATCCCATTTCTGCACGTACACAAACTCACTTCCCAAGGCTTCGCAACCAAACGGCTGCTCAGACATTACTCAATCCTATTTGAGAGAGAAAAGGCTGTTTATTTCTGCCACGCTCTAATTTCTCACTATGCAAAAACACAAAGCTAATGACCCTGGTTTTGCAACAGTTCAGGGAATTCCCACCACCAAATATTCAGAATAAATAAACTCATTAGCATCTCATTCACGAGCGGATAGAAAATGGTACCAAAAACAACATTTCGAAACTGCTCGGTCGGCGCTTTCTGAACGCTACGATGACAAACGGCGGAGCGTGACCGCGGCTCAGGCTCGTTTGTCTCATGTCACCGAGCGGCTGGAACAAAAGAAGAAGCAGATTTTCTCACACAGTAAAGAAGAAGAAAGCGAGTTCCTGCTACAGCGAACTTCCTCGTGAGCAGGAAGAGGCCGATCGGGAAACAAAAACAGTGTTAACACGTCTCCGAGGACAGAGTTCACGGCAAGGAAATGGATTTTGAAGTACTTTTTTCGTACAATTTCGAAGTTTAAATGAGTGTTTTGAATTGAAATTGTAGGTTTATGGCTGCAAGATATCGAAACATCTTGCTAAACTACTGCTAAACTGTTTCTGCACTCCTTCAAGTTTACTACAGGAGTGAGGTGAGCAGCCTTGGCCACGTGGTGCTCACAGAACAATCACACAATCACACAAACAAAAGGAGATTGCTGTGGACTTTCGTAGAGCGCAGATCCAGCTACAAGGTCCCATGTGTATCAACGGTGCTGCTGTGGAGAGGGGCCCCAGCACCAAGTTCCTGGGTGTGCACATCATAAGGCCTCTTTCGATGAGACCAGAACGGGACGGAGGGGAGCGTTTTGTGTCGAGTGTCTCCACAAGCCTTTGACGAACTGTACTGCTGCCAAAGAGTGGCCCAAGCCGCTCCCAACTCAGACACTTCAGCGCTGGGGTCTGGAGCGCTTTGCTTATTGGAGCGGTTTGGGACGCTCTCATACGCATGGACATGTACTGGATTTATAGGAAAAATGCATTTGACCAAAACTCCAAGCCTAAAAGTACAAACAATTACAACTTGATCGTATTAAACCCAGCGCTGACCTGTGTTGGCGTCAGTGCGGTGTTCTGTGAGAACGGAAACTTTAAATTTGAGTAAATAATGTAGCAAAAACAAAGCTAGCTTGATGGCAAGGTTGGAGACTCACTTCAATAATTACAAAAAACGATGTATTTCTTGTTTTAAAGGCACTTAGTAGGCAGCTAACACTATATTACAGCATAATGAGTTGTAAAAACAATGAGGTGTAATCGAAAGTAAAAAAAGTTGTAGCTAAAAATGATTGAAATGAAACATAGCTTCACTGCGCCCTCTGGTGGCCGCTCCAGATATGGGCCGGAGCGCTCATCTTAACTGCTATTTGAAACTATAACCTCTCCTGGGCCACAAACACTACATCACAGGTCAAGAAAGGTAATCAGTAATACATATACAGTATATTAGTGTTGGGGTTTTTCCTCGCCGTAGAGGAAGGTCTAAGGATGGGGGATACTCTAAGCTTGTTACTCTAAGTCAGGCATGCCTAAAGTGCGGCCCGGGGGCCAAATGCGGCCCTCAGACCAATTTTTGGTGGCCCAAAATCGTCTTGTTGAATTGGCACATGTCGTCAGAGATGATGTTTTTCTGCAGGTTTAACAGATTTTCTGCACAATTAAAGCCTCAAAAACTTTATTTTAATTGTGAGACAGGTTCCAGACTAACTAAAGGTGTAAACCTCTCTTTAAATCAACCCAGTTGAATCTTGGACTGCGCTGTGCACCGATCTGTGGCCCTCCATGCTGTACCCACTTCAATATGTGGCTCTCGATGAAAAAAGTTTGGACACCCCTGCTCTAAGTGATTTACTTATTCACGGGACATTACATCTGGTCGAGACATTTCATTCGTGTGTGACATTCATTTGTGTGTGACTTATTTTTGATCATTCTTGAGTCTGATATTGATTTGTTTTTGTCCATACCGACCTTTGAGATGACTTCTGTTATGATATTGGGCGTTACAAAAATAAATCGATTGATTGATTGATTGATTGATTGACACATCATGCATATAAGTAGGACTGAAGCAACTAATTGATTAATCGTTTCTGGTCAGAGCAGAACGAGCCCCAATCTTAGAGTTGCCAGATAATACACCAAAACTACTAACAAAAATTTCACAATCCCATACTGAATTCTAGGGGTTCTGAGCTTTCAAATGAAGAATGGCATCTTCACATAAGTAACCTACAAACATGACATTACCAATTTAGCTTATGGCTGCTATTGAAATAGTAGCGGATAGCGAAGTGTAGAACTGATGAAGATTTGGCCCCAGTGCAACCAATGGAAGCAATTTATTAAAAATCCCTTTGTTTTTCATCCAACATGAACCTCATGTTGTTGCTGCGTCCAGGCTAAGAGCACAGAACTGCTCAGAACTGCTCCCATATTGGATTATTGGCTTTAGAAATGTGGATATATCGGAAAGGAACACTACTGGCTCCATCTCGCTCTATAGCCCTGGCCCTAATGCACTTTATGGCACATCCGTCACGGCTTTGCTCCATTTGACTTGTTAATTACAATCAAGACCTTCTCCCAAAACAAGCCTGTGCACTTCCAGTGCTCCGGGAGCCGCTCGTCCATTGGCTCCTCGGTTCAGGTCGATTTGACAGTGAAGGTCAGATGTTTGTGCAGAAGGAGCCGGTCAAGGACTGGAGACCGTAAAACTGCTGAACTTTGGCTTCTTTCAGCTGAAGAAGCCTCAGCTGGGTTAAAATGCTTTTGTTCTGGGACAAACACTGAAAAACACGAAAGGCTAGAGGCTGCAGTGGAGAACCATGATGGGAAGTAACACAAGTACACATTTGAGGTACTTTTACTGGTGAATATCTCACCACAACATTTCTACTTCCATCTGTACTTTCTACTACGCTACATCCAGTGTTGGGGATTAACTAAATACATGTATTTAAAATACGTATTCAGAATACTCATTTAGAGTAACTGTATTCAGGTACAAATACTCTCTCATTTGAGGGAGAGAGAGAGGAAGGAAATGGGGAGGAATGAGAGCGAGGAAGAAGAGAGAGAGAGGAAGGAGAGGGAGGAAAGGGGGGGAGAGAGGGAGAAGAGAGAGGAAGGAAAGGGGGAGAGAGAGGGGAGAGGAGGAGGAGAGAGGAGAGGAGAGAGAGGAGGGGAGAGGAGAGAGGAGAGGGGGGGGGGGGGGGGGGGGGGGGGGGGGGGGGGGGGGGGGGGGGGGGGGGGGGGGGGGGGGGGGGGGGGGGGGGGGGGGAGGGGGGGGGGGGGAAGGAGGGGGGGGGGAGGGGGGGGGGGGGGGAGGGGAGAGAGGGGAGGGGAGAGGAGAGAGGAGAGGAGGGGAGAGAGGAGAGGAGGGGAGAGGAGA
>OMNZ01048568.1:7732-18457 GCA_900303255.1 Lesueurigobius sanzi | reverse complement strand
CAGCAGAGTTTATAGCTATTGCTAATTCACAACTCCAGTCCCTGTGATTCAGTGGTTTTTATGTTTAACGCAGCTCTAATCTCATATACTGCTCTCCACACACTGCTTCTACTGTTGGGATTAAACCAGAACTAAACCAGGAGAAAACTAGGTCTAAACCTGGACAATATCATAGACTGAATCTGGATTAAACCAGGACTAAACCAATAAGTAAACCGGACTAAAGCAGAGACTGAAATCAAGGTCTAAACCAGGACAGACCGAAATTATGACTACCCAGGACTAAACCCAGGACTAAACCAAGAAGTAAAAAAAGTAACCTAAAGCAGAGACTGAAAGCAGAGACTAAACCAGGACCAAACTAAAATGGCCTAGACCAGTGACCTAGACCTGGAGAAATCCTGGACTAAACCAGGTCTAAAGCCAAGGACTCAATCATAAATAAACCAAGAGCAAACTGTGTCTAAATCCGGTCTAAACCTGGACAATATCACAACTCCTGTACGACTGAGAACCTACACAGACAAATAATTCAACAAACAATTTGACCAAACCTTCAGTTCTTCGTCTGAAACCAAACATTAACACCCACTGTATATTTGTGTATAGCTTCTCAGTTGTACAGGAGTTGTCCATCGTAGGCAAACATTCTTCAGTCTTGATCTGTACTCTGTAGTTGAGCCGTAGGACGTTTCGATCTTAGTCTTAGATGACGATCTTTGGACTAAGATCGAAACGTCCTACACCTCAACTACAGAGTACAGATGAAAACTGAAGAATTTTTGCCTACCCACTGTATATGTTCAAATTCCTTTAGAAGATGGAATGACAGAACAGAGATCGAGGTGATTTGTACAAAACGCACTATTGTGTACAATTCAAAAATCATTATTGATACAAAATACTGTACATTAAGCATCTGTGCAAGGGATTATGGGGATACGAAATCACTGAGTTGCACAAAGTTGCGTTCTTCGTCCTATGTTTATTCATTAGCACATGTTTTATTTAAACAGAAACATGGGGGCCAAACCTTGCGTCATGTTCTTCCTTATGCAAAGGGTGAACTCTGCGCAAACACGGTAAGAATAGTTGTTCAGAATATTAAAAAAAACGGACATCTCAGCATGTTTCACTCAATAGATATCATCATAACTCACATTGGAAATCACTTCACACTGGTGGCAAACAAGTCCTGCTTATGATCAGTTTGTGACCGGGGAACAGGAATAAATGGTGCATAGAGAGTGGAACATTTATTATCAGAGCCTTAACAAAAAGCGCTATATCTCATCTTGAAAAAAATATGAAAAACACACCGGCGAGAGTAACAGAGGCTGCTGTGCTAAAGGAGGCCCCCTGATAAAAGGCAAAACAGCACACATTTGCCACAGGCTGATATCAAATAGACTCTGGAATGGGCCTGAAAGTGAAGTAAATCAAAAGCGCTGAGGAGGACAGAGGTGCTGTACTCGGCTCATTGATGTGCTGTGGTAATGATACGCAGTGGTGACATAAAATGCTTCGGTTCTGTGTAGAGCCACTTCAAGAGAATGTAGATTTGTTGTGTTGTTTTTTTTTCCTCACCCTCTACATTCATGAGTGTTACAACATGTGGCTTTATGTGAGCGAGGCTTTACGCCGGGCTCATACTGTATGCGTACATGCGTGTGGCTGGTGAAATCCCCGTTCCCGAACCTCTCCAACGGCGACCGCACGCTTTCGACAGGTTGCGTCATTGTTGCGCGGCGGCATCAAGATCCCTCTGTGCTCTTCCTGGGAAAACAATAGCTTATCTACTCCCCCCTCGACTTGTCCGCATCTGACAACATCAGCATTCAAGGCCTCTTTAGTACCCAGACAGGGATGAGCTACTTAGCGGCACAAGCCCATAGGATTAACTGCTGATCTACTCATTCACTTTAAGCACTGCAAACAGCAGACTTGATGATAGCGGGGGTTTAAAAGTTGGAGGTTAGGCACTTATCGCCAGATGAGCCACTGGATGTCTCATCTTTCACTTTGTAAACTTTCGCTGCAGTGAAGGTGATAAAAAGCCCCAACAAGAGAAGCGAGATGACACAATGGCCTTTCTTTGAGAATGAAAAAAAAAAAGATTCGGAGAAGCGGTGAAAGCACCCAAAAGCAAAAGCATGCAAATGAATTCAGCCGCTCTTTGTGTGTGGAGGCCTTAAGGCGCCGGTCTGCTCGCCTTATGGGGCAAAGCTGCGAGGACATTCAAGTGCGCTCAGGCGTTTTATTGACGGAAATAACAGGAGGAGGATCTCATTCTGATGCATTTCGGGTTAAATGAGAGGGAATATATTCAGAGGTGTATGAACCTGGACGCCTCAATGGAGGGTTTTGAATTTTATTGCATTGTTTACTATCATTGGTCTAGATTCATTGAGATTAGGGCGGGCACTGTGGCACTGATTTACTGCCTTAGTATTGACTACATTCACTTTTGTCTATTGCTCTGTTCAACACATTTTAATTTGGTTGATTGCTTTTCAAAACACTTCCTCCTAGTTGACTGATTTGTGTGGCCCTCTTTAGAGAACATGGCCCTCACACTTAGCTTAGTTTAGTGGAGCTGCTAAGGACCAAAAGAGTTCAGCCATTTTCCCTCTTGCAACAACATCTCCACTTCAGTAGCTCCTACAGACTCCAAACTTTAAAGTCTTGGATTTAACAATATTTTGAAGATTTGTTCAGAGGGATTTGTCAATATTTAATTCCTAGCATGATTTATTGAGTTTTGAACCCAAAAAACATGGCGAAATTTGAATGTTTACAGATGTATTCACTATTAACTAGCTTATTCAATTCAAAAACTAAACAAAATATCCAACATCACCTCTGATCAAATCTTTGTAACTAATATATCAACAACATAAAACCACAAATTTAAACCTGGCTCTTTCCATTATTTAGATTTCATTGCTGGAAATATAGGCAATTTTGGCCATTTTTACCCATAAAATTCCTGTGACAGAAAACGTGCAATACATTTCTTTCTCATATTCATGCCAGTAATAAACAGCTAAAATTTCAAATTGATATCACTCAATTTAATTTCTTTCCCTATTCACCTGCAGTGCTTACTGATCTGGCAAAGTTTCATGCATAAAAATGTACAATTGGGCACGTTCTTGGTCCTTAACAGCAAACCAACCTATATAATAGTATTACAATTCTGGACAATGGTTGAATGGAAAAAATAAAAAGTATTGCAAGTTATTAACCTCTTAAACCCCAACAGGCCCAATTTGGGTCCTGGGGAAAGAAAGAGACAGAGAGAGGGGAAGGAGAGCTCGAGAAGAAGGAAAAAGGGAGAGAGGAAGAAGAGAGAGAGGAAAGAGAGAGAGGAAGGAAAGAGACAGAGAGATGGGAAGGAGAGAGATTTTAGTACCCAATTTGGGTCCTATAGGGTTTAAGAGGTTAAAGTTTAACTGGTGTGTGTAAAAAAAAAAAAAAAAAAATCCAATTAATGTGATTGTCTAAACTAATAATTTGAGACAGCTACTCCATGTCTGTATGCCACTATATCAGTCTCTGATGTGAGCTCAGATGATTTCAGTGAAACCATTGGAAGATGTAGAAACTGATTTGGAGAACCATGGGTTTGGAAATGATGTTCCTCTGAGGTCTTGGGGCATTTTTTTATATTTATTTTTCGCCTGGTTTGTTTTATTGCTTCTGAAACACCTCCTCATGATGTACCATCAAGTCTTGGACTCTTTATTTACAAATTGAACTAGTATCATCTGAACACTGTAGTCGAGTCATATCAATGAAGTCATCATGATAGAAGCAGAAAAAGAACCAAAAAATGAGGCGACAATTTAATTTCTCACCTCACTCTTTCCCTATTGTATATGCAAAAAAAAAAACAATGAATACGGCTGTGGACATTAGAAAATGTTTTGTGGGTTAGACTTGGCCCAGGAGATGGACAATAAAGGCTGTAGTTACTGTAGAAATTTTTATTTTTGACAAAAAATACAAAAAAAATGTAGGCGCTCACAGCACTTTTTTGATTATCATTCCACTAAAATATGCTTCTATAAACATAGAAGGCCTGACCGTCTATGTGACATTTGTGTTTATTCACCATATATTCACATATTTGAGAAAAAAAAAAACTTAGTTGTGTTCATTTTTGGCACAAATGTTACTCATACTTTAGTCCTCCATGTTCTATATAAACAGAAAACAAGTTGGCAGCTGACCAGAGACACATTTTCAGGATAAAGAAGTTTTCAGACAAAAAAAAACAACTTTTTATCTGGTACCATTTTGAATCCATGGCCGATTATGTTAAGTGCAGAGTCAGCAGTTTTAGCTAATGCTAACTTAGCACTTTTTGACACAAATTGTCAAGGCAACCTTACAATCCCCCCTCCGGGATATGAGACCTCAGAGGGTTAAAAGAGATTTTGGCCGTGTCAAGGCACATTTGAACATTTGTCAGCTGAGTTCCCTTTATATATGTCCACCAGCAAAGACTGTTCGAGTAAAGAAAACATAAGGTCTGGCTTACATTCATTCAATATACATAAGCAACCTTGAAGAATAAGTTCTACTTTGCGTTACAGCAATGGCCTGCTTCACTCTGAGTATGCATTGAGCTATGGTGTCAGGGTCATTCTTTTCTTTCCTATTGAATTTCTAAATGCGGCGTATAAAAACCTTCATTCCATTACCCCCAGATGGTTACAATCGGCAGCTGCCCTCTGGAGAAACACTTGTTATTGGAGTAAACAATGACGGCGTCTGAAGCATGCGCTGCCTGTGATCCTCTCCATCCAGGAAGTCCCATGACCCCGCTCACTGCCGCGCACATTCCTTCCCCACTCTCTCACCGCCACCCACTTAACCGCGCACACCCACACACAAGGCAACAAACTTAAAAACTGAACCGATTCACCATCAGCCTTACTTTTTCACAATATGTCCCGGGGAGAAATAAACACATCGCTCAGAGTTCAGACTTTTTTCTTTTTTTTTCGTTGCCTCTTCTGCCTAAAAGATGCATGGCTGCTATATTTAGCGAGAGGCCATTTTCTCAAAGCGTCTAACTAGGGAGAGAGAGAAAGGAGGAGACGATTACTTCCTTAACGCGGGGAAAGATAGAAAAGCTGCATTCATTTTTCCTGTGTTATTGAATCATATCGTGCCCCCGAGAACCAAAAACGAACAGAAGAACTTAGCGCAGTGTTATAAAAGCTTTTTACATTACCAAATGCTAATATCACAGGCAAACTTTTCTTCTGGCAACGGGAAATATTAGACTCCTGGTTGTATCTGGTGTGAATAAATTAAAGAAAACAAAGAATGAACTAAGGCGATGCAAAACAAGAGTATAGCCTCTTGTAAGTATTGAAGCCAATCTTGCAGCACTTGTGACTCAGAAGTAAACCCAAACAAAGCATGACTAACTGGAATACATCAAACATGCACTAGACCAGACCCAAGTTATGATCTAATCCTGAATACTGCAATATTCTTAGGCTAGTTTCTTTTCTTATAGTCAGACCTGTGTATTTGTTTTTACCTTCACAGTTTCAGCTTCTTCTGCTGCCTTCCGTGTCGCGTGATCTTCCGGTGACGCGTCTTGCTCAGCTGATTTATACAGTTTTTGGCGACAGTGCCATCTGTAGACTGACTTCTTCAGAACTGTGTCCCAGGTGTGGGAGAGTCGGTACGCCCCCCTCGTCCCGGTTCACAGTCCGGGGGGGGGGGCGCGCTTCCGGATCTCGATGGCTTCTCCGATCTAACGGCGGTACTTGCTCTCTGTGCCGATGTGCCTGGGCGTTGTCCCAGTCCATGAGATGGTTTTCCCTCTTGCAGTGGTCCGATATGGCGGACTTTAGCACTTCTTGCTCAACTTTTCGTCGAGTGGATACTGTAAAGGTAAAAACAAATACACAGGTCTGAAAAGAAACTAGCCTTGTTACTAGAAGACCTTATGAACCCAAACGGACTGCAATATTCTTAGTGCAAAACATAAACTGCATAATCAATAACTTATCCAGATTACAGTAAGAAGACTTTCTCAATGAAATTTGCCTCTGGAGTGTCCTTGGGCAAGAAATCTTCACCCCAATTGGCTTTGAATATTTGATAGTATGAAATGGTGTATTCAATTGTGAAGCACGACCAAACCATGAACAAACAGACAATAAAACAAAGGTAGATGCAGAGTAAAAGACTGTAAGAGTAACTGAGATAATTAGGAATACCAATTTTGTTTTAGCAACAAAGGTTTTCTTTCCGCTAAAGGAGCAATTGGCATTAGGCGTGAATACATTAAGCTGTACAAAGAGTGTAGATTTTAAAGCGTGTCATGTAGGCCATTCATTCATACTGAGACTAAAAGGCTCCCCACTGAAGGTAGCACTAATTAGCTCCAACGCTATACCCAAACAGCTATCTGCACCGGTTCAGCACCCTCTTTGGTATCCTTTCTTCTCTTTTTTGCTGAGTGCTTCATTGCATTAATCGAACCACTCCTGCAGAGCTGTGTTTGTGGATAAGGAACACTTCCCTCAGTGGAACAAATTAGCTCCATTAGCCGTATGATAAAAGGGAGAATCTTCATTTCCCAATGTGAAGTCAAGCGGCTAAATGCAGCTCCTTGGGCTGCTCAGGCGAAGGGTTGAGGGAAGAGATTCGAGATGACCATTGGGCCTCTGCCAATTTATTCCGCTACTGTCTCTTAATGCTCTTCCCTTTCATTGACATGGGATTTTTCCATCAACGTCTATTTAAAGCTCTCCAGGAAGTAGCATACCCCTGAGTTCACCCCACAATGAGGCCCCTCGAGACACAGTTCATGAGAACCACAAGGGCTTTTCCCATTTCTATCTTCTGCTCATCTTCCCAGCCATCTCCCACCTCACTCATGTGCCTTGAAAACCTTGCACTGCCCCTTCTATTCTCCCTTAATCCAACTACTCCCCTTCTGTGAATGGTAAAGGACGTTAGTAAAAGTAAATAATTTAGGAATGAAGGAAATGAATATTTATTTTCACTCATAATATGTATTTAGCAGATTAAGATTCTAGATAGGCTACTTCTAACAATCAAATTCTTGACCAGGACAACAAACTTCACTATAAAGAATCTCTTTTTCAGGCAAGACTTGGTCTCAGAGGGGAACCTATTGTGCATATTTTCCGTGGTAGGGGAACATCAGAGATCCTGGATTAAAGTAGGTCCAAACCAGTTCTAAAACAGGACTACAAGTAGGTCTAAACCAGGATAAAACCAGGTCTAAACCAGGATTAAAACAAGGACCAAATCAGGTCTAATCTTGGATGAACATAGGTCCAAACCAGTGCTAAAATGGGACTAAAAGGAGGCCTAAACCAGGATTATACCAGGTCTGAACCAAGTCTAAACCAGGACCAAACTATGACTATACTAGAACTAAACAAATCCATGGCTAAATCAGGGCTAATTAAATTTAAGAATAAACTAGGACTGATCCAGATCAGGCCCTCCCCTCCTTCAATATGCAGCCCTCCATGGAAAAAGTTTGGACACCCCTGATCTAAATTGTTGTTTTTTATTGGTCTGTTGCTATTAGGAGCACACAGTACAGTTGAGATCATCAAACCGATTGCCCAATCATGCTTTTTTTTTTTGCCCCTTTAGCGCTCATCCTTCCATTCACAGCATGCTCACACCTCGCTAATCATGTGCCGACCTACATATTTCTCCAATTTCACCACTTCTAACGGTTTTCTTTTTTCCTTCCTCAAACCTGCGCCCGCACCTTGCTCTCTTCACCTCCCCTCTCCCCCTGGTTCCCACTCTGAACTTGTCAGCCACAGCGCTCACCGGCTTAACGACCTCTCTGCTGCTCTCTAGGAGCCCCCACGTCGTTTCATTCCTCGTGCCTCGTTTCTTCCTGAATCAGCTTAATTGCTATCCCAGTCTCCATCTGAGCAGCTTTATCTTCGGCGTTCATCGTGTCTCTCAGCGGCATTCGGCGGCTACCGTTTGCTTACCCAAGTCTGAATCAGCCATAATCCATGGGTTCTAAAGTTTTCTTTTTTAAGTACAGTACTACCTAAGAGAATGTTGCAATTACTGTCTAAAGTGACATTGGTCAATACATGATACAAAGCCAAAAAAATCAGGAAGGTCCATGGAAAAGCTAACTGAGACTAAACCCAGACATCAAAAATAAGTAACAATACAATTAATATTTGCTGTTGAATCCTTAAACTTTCTCTACAGGTATATGCAAAGTTACAATGCTTTTCCACCTACATTATGTGTTCAAAGTGCTGAACAAGGGATACACCAGGTATAAAAATGGACCAGATCAGAGGTTTGTCAAAACTATGGAACAGGAGCCAAACACAAGCCTCTTTTGACCAATTCTAGTTGGTCCTTTAGCCTGGCACACCAGCCTGGCTTCCTCCATGTATTACATACCTGGGACGACACTCCACGGTTTGAATGGCTCAAAATCCCTCAGTCAAATCTGGATGGACCACACGGTCTCGAACCACAACAATCAAGATGGCGGCCACAACGGAGAAAAGTTTTACCACTGGCTTATCTTCTGTTTTAAATGAGTTGGAATTGTTCTTAAAACCACAAAAACGGGCTGCGCTGAAGGCTTTTCTGTTTAAAAAAGACATCTTGCTGCCTGGCCGTCACATCCGTGTTTCTCTGATTGGTTTCCTCTGGGCTTGCTAGTCCCGCCTCGAGTCTCGATTTGAACTGCTGCCCCAACCGCGGCCTCCCAAAGTGTCTTCCTGTCAGGCTAACTTGCCCAAATTGACATAGGTAGAAATTTCACGGTAAGTTTTAAAATCATATGTACATTTTTTGTGTGGACAATGCTTTGTTTAAGACTAACCATCAGCCAAAAGGCACAACCAACAGAGTAGCACCTTCACAGTATGCAGCCCTCAAAAAAACCTTCTGGACTGGTCTGGAGTGTAAACAAGGGTGAAACAAACAACATGTGGTCTTAGGCCAACCTAAACCAGAGCCAAAAACGATCATGAGTCAAAAGTTGAAAATGCATTTCACAACAGGGACAATAGGTTGCATTCATCTTATAGAACTCTATTTCAGGTGGAGGGCAGGTGCCAGTACAACTCTATGGGAGACAAACCATTTTTGAAAGACATTTCCAAAAACAAAATTGACAAATGTTGTACGTGATCATTCTTCTGGCTGAAAATCCTTTCTACTGGCCAACATCACACACATTTTTTGAATATTGTCACCACTTTTGGACACCTTTATGAGAAAATAATTAGACCGTATTATGTGCCGAAAGAGAAGGCATTGAACGTTTTGACAGTTTTTTTTTATTTTTTAGGTGGATTGTCCCAGGAAATCTGCATTTTGACAGTTACCATAGTTACTGCCAATTTTCAGCTGCCATCCACCTCAGTTTTAAAATATAGGCTCTTTTGTGTTGTGTCTTGTTGTGAAGTCACGTGAACGCAACCTATAAACATCAACACCATCATTACCACTAGATAACACCAAGAGCCAGAGCCAACTTTCAGTAGCGTGTAAGCCCTGCACATGTGTAATCCGAGCGACTATTCCACCTCTGACCCCGTCTTCCTGCTTGACCGGGCCCTATTAAAACACAAGCTGATTGGAGAGCTAACAGGAGCCAAGATTCTCCCATGATTAAGAAACTCTGCTTCTGATCTTTTTGTTCTTGAGTCAAATGAAATAACCAGAACAATCAAGATGGCTGATTAGACTGAAGTGTACCAGAAAAATGTCTGTGGTTTCACATATTGCTGACCTAATAGAGTGGATCTGCTCTTCTTTTTTTCTAGGTCACTACGCGAGCGCAAGTTGATTGAGTCAATAATGTGTGCATGTGTGTCTGTATTTCACATTAGCTATGCATTACTTTATTGTTGACCTTAAGCAAGTTTACTTACGCAAACTTGCATAGTGATGACTCGTGTATTATTTCTCTGGCTAATTGATGTAACACTTTTGCAAATGATTGTTCAGGTATGGACACCCTGCATCCTATGGGTTAGTGATGCACGAGTTGGCCCATAAACCCATAGTTTAGCAAAAACCCATCGCTTTGGGCCCATAGGATTACATACTTCAGTTGTAGGTGGGTCAGGTGAAAATTTGATCTCCATGGAGATGGCGACGAAAGGCAGCCAAATATGAGATTTAAAAAGGTTAGGTGCCCATCCAAATCCATTCTTTGATTGCCCATTGCAAAAATAGCATTTTCTGTCTCTACCAACACCATTGTCAAATTTGCTGACGACACCACGGTGGTGGGGCTCATATCAGAGTGGGATGAGACTGTGTACAGGGATGAGGTGAAGCGGCTGACAGCGTGATGTCAGGAGAACAATTTACGCCTTAACACTTCAAAGACCAAGGAGATCATTATCGACTTCAGGAGGAGGAGAAGCGACCTGGCTCCTCTGCACATTGGAGAAGACTGCATGGAGAGGGCAACAGACTTCCGTTTCCTTGGAGTCCACATTGAGGAGGACATGAGCTGGAGCGTTAGCACTTCTGAGTTATTGAAAAAGGCCCAACAGAGACTGTATTTCCTGAGGATCCTAAGGAAAAATAACATCTGCCAGAGACTGCTGGTGTCCTTCTATAGGTGCTCGATCAAGAGCATCCTCACATACTGCATGTGTGTGTGGTATAACAGCTACACGAAAGGAAAGTGCTTCAGAAGATCAC